>PVIY010014390.1:0-14215 GCA_004026745.1 Myrmecophaga tridactyla | reverse complement strand
GGATGGATGGATGGATGGATGGATGGATGGATGGATGGATGGATGGATGGATAGATAGATAGATAGATAGATAGATAGATAGATAGATAGATAGATAGATAGATAGATAGATAGATGAATAGATAGATTTATCATGGCCAAATTGGGTTAAATTCAAGATTTCAAGCTTTATTTAATGTTAAAAAGCTCATTGTAATTCACCTCATTAGCAGGCCAAAGGGAAGAAAGTATGACTTTTTTAACAGATACAGAGCAATACTTGATTAAAATTCTATATCCAGTCAGTATAATATAGCTACCTGACCTTATTTTAAAACCTACAGCAAACATAATACTAATAATGTGATGTTTAAATAATTGGTTACAAGGAAAAAGTGACAACTTTCAACATTTAATTCAACATTATATTGGAGACCTTTGCAGTGTGTAAAACCAGAAAAGGAAATAAAACACATGAGGCACAGAAGAAGAAAATATGTGTGTATAAAAAAATAAAGAAGAATCTAAAATAAATTAGTATACAAATAAGAATTTGCCAATATTGTTGAATTCAAAATACTATGTAACAAATAATAAAAAGAGCATAGCATTTTAAAACAGAATCATATAAATGCCTAAAATGAATTTAATAAAAGATGTACAATACCTTTATGAAAACAATGATAAACTTTATTGAAAGACATCAATGAAGACTTTTAACAAAGTACAATTAGATATTCTTATAGTTCAGAGGATTTAGTACTGTAAAAATACCAACTTTTCCCAAATTTATTTTTAAGTTTGAGTCAGTTCCAATCAAAATCCCAACATGATTTCTATAAAACTTGATAAACTGTTTCTAAAGTTCGTATGGAAGAACAAAGTTCCAAGAATAGTCAGGATAATTTTGAAGGAAATAGAAGGATTTGACATTCAATATATCAAGAATTATTAGAGATATAATTATCTTTAAAAGACTGACAGTTTTTTCATCTGTACTCAATTTAAAGAACTCTGGAATTAATTTTTGCATATGGTGTGAGATAGAGGTCCAGTTTCATTTTTTGCTACATAGGCATACCCAGTTGCCACTAAACCGCTTATTGAAAAGATTGACATTTCCCCCACTGCACTTTAGTTCCACTATGCTCTAAATCACATGCCCATATATATGCGGATCTGTTTCTATTCTGTTTTTACTACTTTTTATTCTATTTTTACTACTAATCCAAACTTGTACCAAATGCCACATTTTGTTAGCGCATGTTCCTATCCTATATTGCTGTATAATAAATTACTCCAAAACTGAGTGACTCAATACCACAGCCATTTTATTATGTCTCAGAATTTTGTGGATCAGGAATTTGGGGATTCAGTTGGTCAGCTAGGTGAGTCTTCTCTTCCATGTGGTGGTCCACAACAGAAGCTACTTGGTGGTATTCAACTGGTAGTTCGGATGGTTTGAAGGGTCTGAGATAGTTTTCTTCACATGTCTGGCATGTTCATGGAAGTGGCTAGAAGCCTGGCTCAGCTGGAATTGTTGATAACAGCACTTACAACTTATTGTATGACCATCTCACCATACCTGGACTGTTTTCATGGTCATTCAGTGTTCCAAGAGACCTGAGTGGAAGTTGCAGGGCTTATGACCTAGATTCCAAAGTTCTAAAATGTGATTTCCACTACATCGGTCAAGCAAGTCACTAATGCCAGCTCATACAAATGGAGAAAAGAATTAGACTCCACCCCACAATGAGAGGAGTGGTGAAGAATTTGTGGCTATCTTTAATCTACTGCACTACAGTTTTAAAACAAGTCTGTTCTTTTTCAGTGTCATGCTCATTCTTGGCCATTTTTTTTTTTACCACATAAGTTTACTTAGATCTTAATTTCTCTCATAATGTTTTACAGTTTTCTGTGAAAGGCCTTCCACATATTTCTAGATATCTGATATTTTTATGTATTTTTAAGCAATATATTTTTAAAGGTTTATTTCCTGCCTTTTTCCAGTATACAAACAATAAAAAATCTGACAAACTTGCTGTTCTAGTTTGCTAGCTGACAGAATGCAACACACCAGAGATGGATAGGCTTTCAATAAAAGGGGATTTATTTCATTAGTTCTCAGGGAAAGGCAGCTAATTTTCAACTGAGGTTCTTTCTTATGTGGGAAGGCACAGGGCGATCTCTGCTGGCCTTCTCTCCAGGTCTCTGGGTTCTAACAACTTTCCTCAGGGTGATTTTTTTCTGCATCTCCAAAGGCCTGGGCTGAGCTGTGAGTGCTGAGATGAGGTATGCTGAGCTGCTTGGGCTGTGCTACATTGAGCTCTCTCATTTAAGCACTAGCCAATTAAATCAAACTTCATTCATTATAGCATGCATGCCTCTTAGCCAACGAAGAGCAACAGATGTAATGAGCAACAGATGAGGTTCACGTACCATTGGCTCATGTCCACAGCAACAGAACTAGGTACCTTCACCTGGCCAAGTTGACAACTGAATCTAACTACCACACTTGCTAAATTCATTTACTAATTCTAACCATTTATCTGTGGATCCTTATTAATTTTCTATGTACATAACCATCCCCACAAGCAACAAAAATTTTATTTTTTCCATTACAACCTATATACCCTTATTTTTCTTGTATTAGGACAAATGATCAAGATTTCAGAAGGTAACACAGGACAATAACTTCATCATGCCAGGGTAATAAAATATTTCTTAAAGACACCACACACAAAAAATTTAAAAAACAGAATTCATATCATTAGAACATTTATAATGGGACTACATTCAAATGATTATGTTCTGCTCATCAAAAGACTCATTAAAAAAGAGATGAAAAAGTCAGAGAGTAAGGGGAGAGGGTGATGCACCAGTGGCTTAGTGGCAGAGTTCTCACCCACCATGCTGGAGACCTGGGTTCGATTCTTGGAACCTGCCCATGTCAAAAAAAAAAGAAGACATTTGTAAGACATATAACTTATATGCAGATTTTTTTAATTCCTATAAATTGATAAGAAAAGCCAAGAAAACTTACCCACAAAATTACTTCTACAATTCTAGATATTCTCGCAAGCAGTGTGGACAACAGATTCAACAGGCTGAGCCCTTAATCTTGGAGCTTGCCCCTATGAAAATTATTCCTGCAAAGGAGAAGCTAAGCTTACATATAATTATGCCTAAAAGTCACCCCAAGAACCCCTTTTGGTGCTCATATGTGGCTACTTTCTCTCTAAATGGACTAAGCAGATGAACTCACTGCCCTCCCCCCTATATGAGACATGACTCCCTGGGTGTAAAAACCTCCCTGGCAAAGTGGGACAGAAATCCCGGAATGAGCTGTGACCCAGAATCAAGGGATTGAGAAAGCCGTCTTGACCAAAAGGGGGAAGAGAGAAAAAATAGTTTCACTGGCTCAGAGATTTCATACAGAGTGGAAAGATTGTCCTGGAGGTTATTCTAATGCATTATATAGATATCCTTTTTAGTTTATGGGGTATTGAAGTGGCCAGAGGGAAGTACCTGTTGAACTGTATTCCAGTAACCTTGATTCTTGAAGATGATTGTATAACTATATAGCTCTTACAACGTGACCATGTGATTGTGAAAACTGTGTCTGAAGGGCATATGAGTAAAAAATTAAGGACAAAAGACAAATAAATAATAGGGGGATAAGGGGTGAAAAAATGGTAGATTGCAACACTAGTGGTCAATGAGAATGAGGAGTAAAGGGCATGGACTGTATGGGTTATTTTCTTTTTTCTTTTTATTTCTCTTTCTGGAGTGATGCAGTTGTTCTAAAACTGATGATCATGGTGATGAATACACAACTGTGTTATGATATTGTGAACCATTGATTGAACACTTTGGATGGACTGAATGGTGTATGAAGATATCTCAAGAAAAATATTTTTAAAAATTACTTCTACAAGAATATTTGTAGGGCAGGCCACGGTGGCTCAGCAGGCAAGAATGCTCGCCTGCCACGCCAGAGGACCCAGGTTCAATTCCCGGTGCCTGCCCATGTAAAAAAAAAAAAATAGTATTTATAGCACTATTATGCATAATAGTCAAAAACTGGAAATAAACCAAATGTATATCTGTCCTTGAATGGTATTCACACAATGGACTATTATGCAGCAATAAAAAGAATGAACATACATCACATGAATAAATCTCATAAACATAATTGCTATCTAAAGAAGGAAGACACAGAAAAGGGCACAGAAAACGTTCAAAGCAAGCAAAATTAAATAATACATTGTTCAGGGATTTATGCATTGGTGGTGAATCTACAATAATAAGCAAAGAAACCATTATATAAAATTCAGGTTAGTAGTTACTTCTTGTGGTATTGAAAGAAATATGACCTGCTAAGTCAATAAGAGCTTCTGGATGCTGGAAGTATTCTATTTATTAGCCTGTGTGGTGGCATTTCTTTTTTATTATTTTTTATGCTTGAAATACTTTTTCATGATCTCTTTTAATGAATGCATATTTTTCAGTATGTTCTAAATCCCTTCCTAACTTCTTTAACTAAGAAGACAGAATTATTCTAATATATTGTTTAAAAGCCTAGTAAACTTTGGGATCAAATGCCCTTTGATCTTCTTCGGGATTCTTCCCTTAGACTCCATTTAACTTAAATTTTGAGACTGTATTTTTTAATGTGAAGATTGCCTGAATGCTACTTATAATTTTAAGTGAAATGTTTATTGTATTATTCAAATTCTTATGTATTTCTAAGTTTATCTGATACAGTTGTTATTAGAACATTTACTTGTATGAGCTATGATAATAAAATAGCAAGACTTGCTTTTCTTGTTTGGAAATTAACTTACTAAAAAATAAACATCCAAATGAGTACTATTGTCCAAGTAATCCACCTTGAAAAGCTAAACACATATGCCAATGTTGCTGCAAACATTTTTGGATGTATTCCTTTGAAATGCCCTTCCAAGTCAATTTAGGAATTATTTTCTGCTATTCACTGCTTTATAGCTTCATATTTAGTTTGTCAATCAAAATTCAGATTTAATTAACATAAAATGAGATATAGAAAACCACTGCCACTATCTTAAAGCACAGAATCAACTAGCAGCGCAGATGACATGGATAAATGTATATCTGACAGATGGAGAGCAATTGGTGGCCACTGTGCCTGGAACAGTTCTAGGAACAGATGGGATCTGTGTTTTTGAGCAAGAATGAAGAGAAGCTTATTTTCTTTGAGATGATTGTACAGCAAGTTATAGAAGGAAAGAAAATTATCCTCAGAATCACAAGGTAAGCAAAGAATAAGCATATTTTATGTGCTACAAAAAGGAAAAAGCATAATTTCTTTTAATTAAAAACACAGCATTCTAAAGGAAATTGACTCAAAGCCCAAATCAAAATAAAGGAAATGCATTTCTAAGATGTTATATAGATCACAAACTTGTTTTTACTCACCCAGGTACACAAACACACATATAGGTCAAGCTATGGCGGAACCTATTATGTTTAAGAAATATTTTAATAGATGGAAACTCTTTATCTTCCCATTTTCACTGTGTTGCCTAAATAATAGAAATTATCATCCCTAAGATGTAATGATGGATACTGGAGAAAGGTATTTCTCCTTAAATGATTGCAAGGACTAACTGTAAAATAATGGATATCCATTTTGATACCAAGCAGAAAACGTGTACATACAATTAAAAATTAGCCTTTTGAGGATCTGTCCCCTTGGGAGACTACAAGATAGGCTCATTCTTGGAATGTCACCAGTAGTTAAAATAATTTTGGAACTTCTTTTGCAATTGCCTTTACATAAGCTCCAAAACAAAACAAATTTGTAAATTTACATTCACATTTCTCTTATCATACATACCCAGTCTAATCACATGTCATGCTTATCACCTTTGGGTCCAAATAACTTATGCATGCCTCCATGAACTTAATCCTCCACTTAACAAAAGGGATGAAATTGTGCCTTCCCAATTGAAGGTGTCTGCAAGTATAAGCTACAGATTCTGGAAACAGTCCTGTGGAGTCAGACCAGAGTTTGAATCCTGGCTTTATATTTGTAGCCATGGGCAAGTATTACTTAAACTCTCCAAGTCTCAATTTCTCAACTCTTAAGTGATATTGATAATATAATGTTGAGCCCAAAATATGAGAAAATGGAGGACAAAAACTAAGTTTTATGCATTCTGTTTATCCAGAGCCAGTATATACAGCACCCAGTATATGGAAGCCATGCAATAGGTATTTTTTGACTATGTACATCATGCTTTATTTTTAAAAGCTTTGGTTACAGGGGATAAGAATTTGTACATTGTATTAAAAGAAGTAAATGCACGTATAAGGAAAAACACTTTGAGAATTATTTTAACGAACAAAAAGAGGAGAAAAATATGTGAAGGGTAAATGAAGGGTGTTTTAGAGAAGTGTAGAGCAGAAAACACGAGGAAACTAAAAAAAAATGGTAAGATATTTTGCTCGAGTCACAGAAATGCCTCTGAGCACTCATCAATCAGAATATAAGCAGGAAGAAAAAGATGAGAAAAAATTTCTATATCCAGAGTAAATGACAGGTAGGTCATTAACTCAGAGTTCAGGTCATTGGAAAGGAACAACTTTCAACCAGAATTAAAGCAGTTCATTTGACTCAAGCAGGATAAGCTTACTTCCTCCGTGACCAAGAAATTTCTGAGACATGTTTCTGATGCTGTGTTGAGGGAAAACCAAGGCAGATTCAGGCGTGCATGCTCACTGAGAAGCACAGGGAGGAGTTGTACAGAAGACTAGAATGAAGCTGACTGCTTGACAAGCAGTAGAGACTGTGCCTCCCCGGGATGGTGAGGAACATTGGGACACTGCTGTTCAGCCATCTAGAGGCCCCGCCGCACTTCCGGCTGCTGAATCCCACAAAGCAACTCCACACCTTTCCAACGTTTTCTCGTTTCTAGTCAAGCACTGTCAGCGGGCTGCTGTTCTTTCAAGCAGAATTTCCTGGCTATGAGAAGGTCTCATCGTTTGCAACCTTCTCAAAATTTTAAACATTCCCCTGGATTCAGACATGTCTGAGTTTTAATCATGGATCCACTAGATCTAATACTTCCAAGAACTAACTACGTCCCATGGCTCCAGGTGATGAGGCTGGAGAAACAGGCAGGGAGAGAAGTCAAGTAAGATGAAGTCAGAAAAATGAACATTGACTTTAGAGGAAAAGAAGTGGGTGATTAATAACCTTACAATTGGGTGTTTTGGTGGAGTAATTGATGCACAAATCAATAATTTTTTCTTCAAAGGGTGAATGTGATAACATACTAACTGGCATAGGATAGGCAGGGTTGTTTGTATATTTGTTTCCTTTTTTAAAATTAATTTAATAAGGAACAATCTGAGCATGTTTAAGTAGTGATGGTAAGGTAGAGACAGTAGAGAGAAAAAAGAAGCTAGAATGCAAAGAATTTTTTTAATGATTTCTCTGATGGAAGGAGATAGCATTCAAAGAATTCTCTTTCATTATATCAAAGTGAGGAAGAAGAAAAGGTTGGCATTAGTGTAGCCAGATGTGGTGTGTTTGAACCTGCATGGACCCCAGAAAAACATGTTCCTAAACCTAATCCATTCCTGTGGGTGTAAAACCCTTTGTAAGTAGGACTTTTTGATGAGGCTACTTCAGTTAAGGTATGGCCCACCTCAATTACTGTGTTTTGATCCTATTACTAGAGCCCTTATGAAAGAATGCAATTCAGACAGAGAGAAAGAAAGCTAAGGAAGTAAGAAGGTGAAATCAAAAAAACCCAGAAGAGAGGGGAGAGACCAGCAGATCTCCATGTGCCCGGTCATGAGGCAGAGGAGCCAAGGTTCACCAGTAGCCCATCTTCGAAACGGAAGTATCACCTTGATGATATCTTGATTTGGGCATTTTTCTGGCCTCAAAATAATGAGTGATTAAGTTTCCATTGTTTAACCTGGCCCAATTCATGGCATTTGTTTTGAGCAGGGTAGGAAATGTAAACATCAGGTTTATAAGTACATGGAAGATATACTCGGTAGCTCTATTTCCTTTTTGAATTAATAGGCAAGATAATTTTCCCAAAATATGATGGAGATCATGGAAGGGTAGAATGAAAGGTTTGGGAAGTGAAGAAAAGATTTGAAATGGCACCTATGAAAAAAAAAAGAATTGACAAGTGAAATCTTGAGGATCTTCTAAGTATGGTCCCTAAGACCATTAATTTACAATCTCAATAATCTGCTTGATTATGTGATCATTTGCAGCATAATAGGCAGGTATTAAAAAGGTAGGTAGTTGGGTTTATTCATCACTAGGGTCTGTCCACATAGCAGACTAATGAGGCGAGGATTCTTCAGATGTGTGAAAGAGAACGACATCCAAACTAGCTGGGAGAGCCCATGAAAATGGGAAATGTTGATAAAGAGAAAGTAGAGGATTCAATTGTATTAGAACTCCTGACAAGGCAGAATCTATGACAAAAGGGATAATCAATGTTATTGGTATTTGTTATATTTCTGGCTGTCCTACCCTTTTGAACACCTTGGAATATTTGAGTAACTTTCTGCCTTATGAGTACTACTTCTCTATGTTCTGAAGCAAGAAGCTCTCATGGAAAGCTTTTCTACTAAACACAGACATGTAACCAACAATCAGTGCACCCACTCAGAACATCAGTTTTCAGGAGTGAGCAATTTGTGGAAGTAGGCAAAAGGGACTCACTTTCCAGCAACCATATTAGCAAACGGCCCTGGCTCTTGAGAACTGGTGCAGGAGACTTGAGCATCCAATAGCACCAGTGGCACCACTGATACCAGCCAACAATGATGGAGCTGAGTAGTGGCAGCAGCGGTGTTTTCATAAGAGCAGCCTCCAATAGGGTCAACCACTTTTCCTGGCTTCTGGCATTTAGGCATGGCTATCTGGCCCTCTAAAGTTACCTAGTATACTTTAATAAATTATTTTTCTGCTTAAACAATCCATATTAGATATTTTTTATTTGACAAAGAACCTTGACTGATACTGAGTGAGGTAGGAAGATTAAAAATTGAAACAATGTAACAATTCTGATTGATAATCTGATCCAAATATGGCCATGGGAACAGTGACTGTAAAAAAGTGGAGGATGCCGTTGGAGATAAGGCATGGAATGGCCAAGATGTTGGCTGTTGATACAAAGACAGGTTGATGTCTTCTGGAATCCAGGAAGGAAACTGAGAGCAGAGGATGAAAGAGAAAGAATGATGACATATGCAAATGACAAACCAGCACAGCTGATTGCATGAGCCTCAAAGGAGAAAGTGAATGTTTTAGTTTCTGAAACTGCTCCAAGAAAACATCATGAAATGTGTTGGCCGGAGTTTATTAGCTTTTTTTGAGGCCACGAAAATGTCCCAATCAAGGCAAATCTTTCTTCCTGAAGAGTAGCTACTGGCAATCCTTTTCTCCTCTATGACACGGCAAGGTACACAGCAGCATCTCCTTCTGTTCTTGATTCCATTACAGTTTCTTGCTTCCTGTGCCTGCCCCCTGCCTCTCCTCTCCTCTTCCCTCCCCATCCCCTTCTCTCTCTCTCTCTCTCTCCCTCTCTCTCTCTCTCTCCTATTTATAAAGGTCTCCAGTAATCGGATTAAGGCTAGCCCGGCTTGAAAGGATGTATGTACCCTAGAAAAGCCATGTTTTAATTCTAATCCCATTTTGTAAAGGCAGCCATTTCTTCTAATCCCTATTCAGTACTGTATGTTTGAAACTGTAATTAGATCATCTCCCTGGAGATGTGACTCAGTCAAGAGTGGTTGCTAAACTGGATTAGGTGGAGACAGAGCTCCACCCATTCGGGTGGGTCTTGATTAGTTTACTGGAATCCTATAAAAGTGGAAACATTTTGGAGAATGAGAGAGATTCTGAGGGAGTAGAACGACATAGTACCAGAAGCAGAGAGTCCACCAGCCAGCGACCTTTGGAGATGAAGAAGGAAAATGCCTCCTGAGCTTCATGAAACAGGAAGCCAGGAGAGAAAGGTAACAGATGACGCCATGTTCGCCACGTTTCATTCCAGATGAGGGAGAAACCCTGACAGTGTTTGCCACAGGTCCTTATACTTGTGAGAGAAACCCTGAACTTCATCAGCTTTCTTCAACTAAGGTATCTTTCCCTGGATGCTTTAGATTGGACATTTCTATAGACCTGCTTTAATTGGGACATTTTCTCAGCCATAGAACTGTAAACTAGCAACTTATTAAATTCCCCTTTTAAAAAGCCATTCTGTTTCTGGTATATTGCATTCTGGCAGTGACAAAGACCCATCCTAAATGAGGTATATCACACTTTGAGGTCGCTTCATCAAAAAGTCTTACAATGGCTTTACTCCCACAGGAATGGATGAGATTTAAGAACATGTTTTTATGGGGTACATGCAGTTTCAGATCATCACAGTGATCCCCCTAAAGGTGAAAGAATAATGGCTTGGACTTCATGGCTTGGACTGAAAGCCTACCAATCCCACCTAATTACCCTAACATTTGGGGGTGCAAGAGACTGTGTAGCTGTCATGTGAGAGAGATACAGGGGACATAGTGCTCTCTAGGAGAGTTGGCTTTCAAGGGAGAATTGGAGGGAAAGGAAATGGTAGTAAAATATCAAGGATTGAGGAGATCTGTTAGGATTAGAGAGGAAGGAAGAATGAAAACTGGGTCAGAAGAGAGAAAGTAAAGAGTGTAATGAAGATGAGAGGATAAACAGGGCATATGTTCCGGAATCAGAGGGGCTTGTAATAATGGGCAGTGACCAAGAAGACTGGGGGCAATGTGGATTTAGGTGACTACAAGTTTGTAAAAGATTATTTTTCAGTGTCTCCTGGTGGATGGGGGCCTCTCAACTGTCATGAAATACACTGCTTTCTGGGCAGGACCCTTCGTCTGAAGGGTCACTCTCCATCCTTGTGCACTGTACACTGTACACTGTACCTCATTTGTATCTGCATGCATTGTGGCCTGGCTTCTGAGGGAGCTAACTCCCTCTTCTGAGGGAGCTAACTGTACAGCGGGAACTCTCCAAATTCCCCAGGTATCTAAATTGAAGATGAAAGCTGAGGGGACACTAAAGTCTAAAAGCTTCCAGCATCCTGGCTTTCAGGGACTGTTTGAAGGCTGTGTTGAGACATGAGGTTCTGTAGTCTGGGAGCTCCTGAGGATGGAGGAAGACTTCAGGATTTACCAAGGTACAGCCAGAGGTGGCTAATATACAAGGCAGGTCCTTTTATCTGTCAGATATGATGACAAAACCACATGCATGTATTCAGTAAAACTCTGTCTCATGGGTACTGCAGCTGTTGGTAGTTTCACCCTTTGGAATCATGCAAAACTTAGTTCACAACTTCTAGCAAATAAGAGTCATTTTCAAGAATGTGACAACTATTCTCCTATGTCCCCGAAGTCTACATCTCTTCTATTTTTGTTTCCCATGGCCTTATACTATTCCCCAGACAGATATCTTTTTCCATGTGAGTATCCCTTTATAGCAGCACCATTTGTTGAATTTTTGTTTTTGTTGTTTTTTTTCATTTGTTTGTTTTGCTTGTTTGCTTGTTTTTGGGAAGTGGATGGGCCAGGAATCGAACCCGGGTCTCCTGCATGGCAGGCAGGAATTCTACCAGTGAACTACCCTCACACCCCCACCTGAAAATTTTAAGTCTTTTTTTCAAATGTCCCATTCTTCAGTTGTGCTGTGTATTTGTTTATTGGTGGAATAGACCCAAAGAACTAAGCTTTATATTTCTTCTTCATTTCACAAGTATTTATTGAGCCCTTTCTATGTGTTTGGCATTTTTCTGGGTGTTTGAGATACAACAATGGTCAAAACAAACCAAAATCCTTGCCTTTATGAAGCTTATTTTCTACTTGAGAGAGGCAGAAAACAAATAAGATAATAAATATACATCAGTTTTATGTTAGATGATGCTGGGGATTGAGTCATGTTCCACCAAAGACATGTCCAAGTCTTAATCTGTGTTCCTGTAGGTGTGAATCCATTTGTAAATAGGACCTTAGAAGATATTATTATTAAAATGTGGACTTATTTTTGAATAGGATCTTGAAAGATGCTATCTAGATGAAGCCAAATTGAATCATGGTAGACTTTAATGCATATGGCTGAAGCAAGTATGGGCTCAGATGACTGAGCAGAAGTAGAAGCCAGAAGGAGAAGCCATGTGACAGAAGCAGAGATACAATACAAGGAAGGATTATGGAGGATTGCAGCAAGCCTGTTTCGGAACACCAAAAACTCAAGGAAAAAGCATGGCATGCTGAGACCTTGATTTTAGACTTCTAACTCCCAAAACTGTGAGTCAATAGGCTCCCCTTGTTTAAATCAACCCATAAAAACCATGGCTAAGACAGATGATGGTGCTATGAAGAAAAAAGGTATAAAGGAAAATAGAGACTACTAAGATAGGGAAGTATAATTTTAAACAATGAGTCAAGGAAGAGCCCCCATTGAAACCATGCAATGTGAGCAAAGAGCGAAATATTGAGGAGATGGATCATGAGGATACCTGAGGGACAAGCCTACCACCATGATCAAAGCCTCAAGGTGAGGTCTGTCCCCTATAAATGAGAATGACAAATACTCAACTGGACATGAAAGTGTGGAGTTCAGGGGAGAGGTATGGCTAGAAATATAAGACAGAAACTATGTGAAATAGTCATCTAGAAGCTTGGAAGGAGAAAGACAAGGAAAACATAATTTCACAGGGCAGCAATAATGGTTTGATAGATACGTGTCAGCAGTGGAGAGGTAGAAACAAATAGCCCAAGAAGGGACTATGTATATATGAAATACTTGTTTTATCACAGATGTAGCAACACTGAGCACTGGGTACAGGCTTTTCCTCAGCAATGAAAAATGAGGACAGACACAGAAATGTGGCTGAACTCTAAAAACATCTAAAAACTGATAGTGCAGATTGTGGTCAACCAAATTGGTGGCATAGGCACCCCAAGGAGTCATTCCCCACAGAATTCTTGAATAATTAGCAAAAAAAAAAAAAAATGGCAAAGCCATCTTTCTCAAGACTCTGGAAAGCAATTAAAGGGTTTCAATAACTGGATGAGTGCTGAATCAAGAAAATGCAGCTTTAAAAAATGGTAGGAGGGAAAAAATGGTAGGAGAATCTCATGGTGCCCTTGCTGTCCCATCCCTCATCCCCTTCCTGGTACAACAAGGAGCAGCCTGTGCTCCAACAGTGGATCACGAGCCCCATTCCAGATGGAGCAGAGTAACCCCTATGGGCTTACTAGGGTGCCTGTATGCTAGTGCTAATCTATTGGGTGGAAGTCTGAAATACTGCACCAGGAAATCTGTCTTTGGTTCATTTTCCCAGAACTCACCACACAGGAACAGGCAGATTGCAGAGAGCTAAATCAGTTTAAGAAACAAATAAGGCATATGGGGTCTGGAGCAAAGGATAACCAGATTTAATGCACACAATAAAGAACCCTGGGAGGAGAGCAAAGTCTATTTCAAAGGCAGTTGAGGGGGCATTTGAATTCCTGTAAACTGAGGAAATCTTAGCACTATGAATGAGCATGAGCCCAAGACAAGAAGCAGGCTCAGGAGAGAATCCTGCACTTCACTTTCACCTTGGGCTGATCTTCTTGATAAGATGTCTGAACTCTAAAGGACAGCACCAACCAATGCAGAACTAATTTGCAAAGACTGGGAAAGGTGATTTTTTGAGTTGGTTTGTTTATTTTTGTTAGCTCCTGGAATGCAAGGAAATCTCTGTCATATCACTAGCTGGATTCGAACTTCAGGGACAGCACAGTGGCCAAATCCCAGAGTTAAATTTTAAAATATTAAAATGAGCAAGGTAAACAAAAGATTACAATACAAACAAAATATAGAAAATGATGGCTCGTCGAAAAGAACAAGATAAAAATTCAGAAACCATCAATGAAGAAGACAACACTTTAGAACTACAAAAGACTTCCAAAAAATGTTAAAAAAAAGGGAGATAAAAGAAAACATAGGAAAATAACGAATGAACAATATCAGAATCTAAATAAAGAGAAATTTAAAAAGGAACCAAACAGAGATTAAGACCCATCTTGAATGGGCAGGATCACAGCTCCATGGAAACAATCCAATCCAAAGGTCCCATCCTGATCAATAGATCTGCCACCACAAGATTGGATTAAAAAACATGACTTTTCTGGGGTG
>PVIY010014389.1:23240-56679 GCA_004026745.1 Myrmecophaga tridactyla | reverse complement strand
CAGCTGCCTTCCTCCCCAATTTCCCATCACCTGTGTCTCCTCCACAGAGGAGCCCATCCTGAGAGCCACTGAGGACCCAGCCTCCTCTCAATTGCCTGTCAGTCTTCAGTTGCCTCCACAATTCCTGCCAGGTCAGATCTCTCCCCGGCAAACCCGAGCTCCACCCTGCCCAGAGCCTGGCACCAGTGGTAGAGGGATACTGTTCTCAAAGTGTGTTCCATGGAACTCCAATTTCCAGGTTTTTTCCATGTCCGAATGCATTTAGGAAAATGCTAGGTGAAGCCAAGTTGAAGAGGACTTTTCCTGTGATCTTGTGCTAACATATATCTTACATACTGCAGAGAGCTAGTGTGCTGACTTGCTCAGAGTTCCCCTTTTCACCCCACAGCACTGTGTAACCCACTAAGAGAAGCTCTACTTTCCAGCTGTGAAGCTGGGCTCTAAGGCAGAGGATTCCGGGCTCGGCTATCACCTCCCCCACTAAGCAGTTCACTCATCTTAGCCAAACAACGTCCTCCCTGAACCTCAGTATCTTCCTCTGTAGAATGGGACCCATTATAGAGCTCACGCCATTGAGTTGGCAGGGGTTCAGAAGACTAAGAGCTTAGCCCAAAGTTTCCGGAAGCTCTTCCCAGGAGCTTGGCATGGAGAATTCTCGGGAGTGGTGACGTTGTCGCTGTATATCAGACAACTGGCAAAAGGTCAGCCCCGAGGACCCCCGTATTTGACATTTTTACCCCATGACAAGAGCTGAGCAGGTAGAACAGACTTTTGCCCTGCTCCTCCTCGGCTGGTTCTACACCTGTTGTTTTCATATCGGGGGACCGGACACATTCTCATCCCTCTTCTTCCAGCGGTGCATAAATGCTGCCTGCCCTGTCACACGCTGAGCTGTTTCTGATGGTGACCTTCTTGAGGGCGTCTTGAGCTGGCCTCCCCCTCCTTCTATAGATGGCCTTCAGACAGCTGCCCATCACCAGGCAGAAGCCCACGGCCTTGTATCTCTGCCGAACTCACCTGTTCTGGAGACACGGGTGAAGGCAGCATATGTGATTAGAAAAGGCATTACCTTATCTGATCTACCTGATTTATTAGAAAGCTTCCTTGGGACTCTGCCATGTCGACTCCTTCCATTCCAACAACTTCTTGGAGAGTCAGATGGAGATTTTTCTCCCCACTTGACGGATGGACAAACTGAGGCTCACAGCCCCTTAGTGAGGTTGGCCCAGCACTGGGTTGGCCTCTAACGCCATCAGGAGCCTAGGGTCCTGGCCTTCTAGAAGCAGACAGGCTTATTGCTGTAAAACAAGGCTGAATGGGGCAGGGCAACCAAAGCAGTACATGTAATCAATATGTAACCAAGATTTTTTTAAAAGTTACTGAGAGTTATTTGACATTCCTACTTTCATTCTGAGGCTTGCAAATCTCCTCTCTTCATTTATAGCCCGTCCCGATTCGGAATAGCCACGTGTCAAGCGCTCAGTAACTACATGTGGGCTCCAGATTGTCAGCACAGCCCAAGGAGGCAGGACTGACTTTATACACAGACAGTGCACCCATACAAACGGACCAGCACTGCCGTGGGTGTTGTGGGCAGGGGCAGGGAAACACGGGAGGAAACCTCTAACACTCAACCCTGCCCCTGCCCAGAGTTCTTCTGCCGTTCCCCAGACCCCAGCTGCCACATGTCCTCAGCACGGATGACTGTAAAATGGGGCATTCGGACTTTTAACAATTCTCCATCTAGGCATCGTGAGATGAATTGCTTCTGTTTCCCGTGTGCTTTCGGCAGCACAGAGCCCCTGAGCTGTCGCAGCCTTAGCAGAGTTAGCGAGTCAGCAGTGGCCTGTGAGGGCCAAATGGCTGGCCCCACCAGCTGGGGTGGTTTTTCTGTCCAGGACAAAAGGAGTCAGGGTCTGGATTCATAAAAGCAATTTGAACCCCCAGCCCTGGTATGAAACCCAACTCTGCCATTCATAACCAGGTGACCTTGGACAAGTTATTTCCTAACATTGAGCCTTGGTTTCCTCATCTGTATGATGGGCATAATGACCTGGAGAGTGAGGATGGTAAGGGCACTGGCACCTGGTAAACATTCAGCGTTGTATTGGTTATTATCTTTAGCCCTCAGAGATGCCCCCTGAGCTCTGAATCCATTGTCCGCTGCTCACGCTGCTTGCAGGAGAACCCACTGAGAGTCTGCCTCACCTCCCCCGTGTTGTTACCTCGTGTGCGTAGGCCACTGTGAGTCCCAGGGTGGAACTGTGTCCTGTCCCTCACAGCAAGAATAAAAACCTGCCCATGCTTGGTGATTTTCCCTTTGCCTGGCTTCCAGAACATACTGCCCCGCCCCCTGCCATCTTCTCTTTCTCAGGGAGACAGCTCCTAGTGTTCTCCCCACCAAACTGGGTCAGCCCCCCATCCACATACACACACCCTCACATCCCACACCCCACCCCAGTGCTTTCCCTTTGAAGTATTTAGCCCTGGTAATTAATGAATTATCTGGGGACTCTGGTTGAATAGCAGTTTCCCTGCTATACCGTGAGTCCCTTAAGAGCAGAGCTCAGTCTGCATTTTCACTGCTAGGTTCTCAGCCCAAAGTTCCCAGCACGTAGTAGGTACTCAGGAAGTGTTTGTTGAGTGAATGAGAGACTGTCATTCACTCTGGAGGGTGAAAGGCCAGGAACTGATCTCAGAATAACAATGAGAGCCTTTAAGGAGTTTTTCTTTAGCGTTTTTTTTTTAATCACATGTTCAACATCTACCATACATTTCTCTCCACCTCTCTTAAATAACAAATTCTATATGGACCTTGTAAAAGCTTCAAGCTGCACTGTCCATTAGAAATATGTGAGCTATAGGTGTAAATGTTCTAATAGCCACATTATAAAAAGCTGAAAGAAATAGGTGAATAAGTTTTAATAATGTATTTTATTCAACCCAGTATATTTAAAATAGCATTGCAACACGTAATCAATATTAAAAAATCTGATGAGATATATTCGTGGGTTTTTTATAGCAAGTCTTCGAAATACGGTATGTATTTTACGCTCACATCCCTTCTCGATCGGGACCAGCCCAGTAGCCACACGTGGCTCAATAGCCACATATCACTGGTAGCTGCCATATTGATTTACAGCCATAGAAGAACCATTGTGGTTTTCAAATTTGGGGCAGTGGTGAGGGTAGAGCTCTGGAATCCATAGCCAGGCAGAGAGGGGTGAGATGGTGACCGGTGCCAGAAATTCAGCAGGTCCCAGGGCCCTCCAAGAGAGACCCATCCAGGCATGCTGGCATCTTGAACGCTCTAATTGGCAGAGTAAGAAAATCCATGAGCGAGAGAATGATTGCATGGATGGAGCTCATTCCCACCTGGTCATCCACTTATTCATTCAGCCAGGAAGCAGTTATGGAGTGCCTTTGGTATGCTTCAACCTTTGTGGAAGCTATTTTTCATCTTACAAAAACTTGAATTTTCAGTTGCAAGAACTATTCCCCAAATGTGTTTCACCACTACCCTGCAAACATATCATACATGAGCTTCTTGCATTGCCTTTTAATAATAGCAATTATATTAATATCTGTTAATAACCTACCATCACCAGGCCCTGTGCTAAGCACCTACATACAGTTTCATTTAATCCCCACAGAAGGCCTGGGAGGCAGGTTCTGTTTTATCCCCATTTTATAGATGAGGAATCAAAGGATCAGAGAGGAGCAGGGACTGGCCTGAGATCATCACACAACTGGGGCGCAGGGGAGCAGGAATCTGAAACTGGCTTTACTAATTCCAGAGCCTGTAGTTTAACCTGCATTTCCCCTCCCCCTCCCACTCCTCACCTCTATCCCGTAGTTGCATACATAGAAAAGGTTCAAATTTGCTTGCACACCTGGATGCCATCGTAACACGTGACTCTTTCTCTTGTTGTTTCCAAAGGTGGTGGCCCTTAGTAAGAGAAGTCAGGAGGCGGAGGCCGCTTTCCTGAGTGTTTACAAGCAATTAATTGAAGCACCAGGTAAGAAACGCTTGGGCTCCATAAGTGAATAATTAACGACAAGCAACTGCTCTAGGGACCCTTAGGCAGGAGCCTGTTGCAAGGGATCTGGGGACAGGCCTGGACTCCTGGCCGAGGTTGGGCGCCCCAAGGGTGAGGATGCCTACACATAGTCTGCTTTGACATGTCCCTACGCAGTTCCCTCCTGGTTCCCCCGCCGCCTTCTGACGTCAGCCAGGGAGCCCGCTTTGGGGGTCTCCTGGTGACATCCCCCTGGGCCTCCTTGGAGAGCAGGGCGTCTTGCCCACCAGAACCCCATTACCCCCAAGACAGGGCACAGGTGCTGTCTGCCAGTGGGGGGTGTTAGAAGAAAGACCTTGAATGCTTCCCCCACAAAACGGCACAGCCAACCTCAAACGCTTGAAATTGAGCAAAAGCCAGACACAAAAGAGTACATTCTGTACAATTCCTTTTATATAAAGTCACAATTCAGTGTCAGCACCCAAAGGTGCAAACAGTCCAAATGCCCATCCACAGACACTGAGTGCGCCTTCCATACCAGGGAGTATTACTCAGCCATAAAAAGGGAGTGAAGGGCTGATCTCTGCCACTACACAGATGAACCTTAAAAACATAATCCTGGATGAAAGAAGCCAGACACAGAAGGCTGCATACTATATTATTCCATTGATATGAAACGTCCTGAATGGGCAAATCTATAGGACAGAAAGTAGATAAGTGACTGCCCAAGACTGGGGTAGGGGAAGAAGTTGGGAGGGGAAATGGGGAGCGACTGCTTAATGGGAACTGGGTTTAATCTAGGGCAATGAAAATGGGCATGAGATAGAAGTGGTGGTCCTGTGAAGGCAGTAAATGCTACTGAACTGTTTGCTTTAAAATGGTTCATTTTATGTTATGTGAACTTCACCTCCATGTTTTAAAAAATTACTCTTTACTGTTAGAGATCAGGATGATGATTCTCTTGGGGGGCAGCTGCCCCCCTGGGATGGGGTCTCTGGGGGGCTGGGAGTGCTGTCTCTTGAGCTGGGTGTGAGTTCCATAGTCATGATCAGTTTGAGAAAATTCTGCTGTCTACTTAAAATATGTAAGCATGTCATACTTCTGTAAAAAGTTTACTCATTAAAAAACAGTCCAGGGTGGGCAATGGTGGCTCAGTGGCAGAATTCTCACCTGCCGTGCCAGCAGAGATCTGGGTTCGATTCCCGGTGCCCGCCTATGTAAAAAACAAAACGAAACAAAACAAAAAACAGTCCATCTCCTGCCATCTTCTCACTTTATTGACCCAGGAATAGGAGCCTAAAAAGGTGGAATGACTTAAAAATGGGGGAGCTGGGAAGAAACCCCACTGTACTGGCTACGTTCACTTGGACACCCCCCTTAATGTTTCCCCCCGAAATCTTCCACGCGGTAGCAGGAATCACTCACTGCTCTCAGGGGTGGAGGGGTGGGGGGTCCATGATGGGGGCCCCCAGCGGGAGCCATGCGGCTGACCCACACCCTGGGAAGCGCGCAGTGTTTATAACTGGCATCTGCGGCAGTCGTGGGATCTTCGTATTGGGGGCAGGAAAGTTCTTTCTTCATCTGTGTTGGGCAACAACAGGGGGTTAAATACTGTCCCCCCAAAATCACATCCAGCCAGAACCTCAGAAGGGGACCTGACTGGGAAATGGAGTCTTCGCAGCTGCAATTAGTTAAGCGTCTCAAGATGAGGTCATCCTGGATTTAGGGTAGGCCCCAAATCCAATGCCTGGTATCCTTTTGAGAAGAGGAGAGGACAGGGAGAGACACTTGAAGGCCGGAAGGGTGCAGCTGGAAGCCAAGGAGCGCCTGGAGCTCCCCAGAAGCTGTAAGAGGCAGGTGAGGAGGCTTAGGGCAGCAGTGCGCATGCTCATACCATGCCACAGCGGTCCTGGTGGGCAGGCCACGCCCCTCGGGTGGGCCCAGGGGAGGAGCTTTCCCGCCTCCTCCAGCTGTGCCCCCCCCCACCCAGGGCTCCTTGGCTGCAGATGCCCATGGCCTCTCTCGTCCCTCTGTGTCCTCTCCTCTTCTTATAAGGATGCCAGGCATTGAGCTTAAGGCCCACCCCAAATCCAGGATGGCCTCATCTCCAGACCCTTAACAAGTTACACCTGCGGTGACCCTTTTACCACATCAGGTCACGCTCACAGGTTCCGAGTGTTAGGATGGGGACACATCTCTTTGGGATCCGCCTCGCAGCCCGCTCCGGATGCCTGGCCCCCTCCGCCCCAATCCCACACCCCCCCGGCTCGCAGGCTGTCCGTGCTGGACCCTGACTGCTTGGGCGGCAGGAAGGAGGCTGGAGGGGGCTGGCAGCCCACCCCCGGGCTCTGTGCCCACGCGATGGCTTGCCTTTTTGCTTATAAGGTCACCACTCTCATTGGCGGGATCTGTGGATCCCATTTGGGGAAAATATATGTATATATATCCTCTTATTTCCCACCTGTTTCAGTCCTTTGGGTTGCACAGTCTGACGGACAATCAACATTGGAGGATAACCCAATCCGGACCCCAGGGATGGCTCCCAGGGGTCCCCCCAGGCCAGGCCCCTCTGCCGGGCCTGAAGTACCTCGCCTGTGGCACCAGAGGGCAGTAGCGAGAGGGTCTCCTTCTGGGGAGACGCAGGTTCGAATCCTGCCTGTACCACTCACGCACTCGGTGACTGCGGAGGAATTGCTTCACCTCCCTGAGCCTCAGTCTCCTCCTCTCTAAATTGGGAATTATATTAGAGCCCGCCTGGTGCTCTCCTTGGGAGTCTTCCAAGAGCTAAAGCAGCCCAACCCAATGAGCACAGTTAGGTGCCTGCTAAGCTTAGCTTCCCTCGTGGTTGTCATGATAGTATCTGCTTCTCCTGGGAGTGAAGTCCTGCAAACCAGGACTGAGTCTTACTAAATTCCTGCCCCTGAAACCGCAAACACAGAGGACACCTACTAATCATTTATTAAATGAAATAGAAATAAGACTCGGATGCAGAAAGGGGCACAGGGGTTATTTTAACAAAGAGGTAATTTTTCATCTAAAGCTCTCTGCTCATCATATATTTATTTCTTCAGGTGGCATTTATTGAGCACCTGCTGTGTGCCAGGCACTCGCTAGATTCTGGGAATATAACCCTGAGCTCACCAAGGGAGATACAGTCCTAGCTCCCGGGGCACTTGCATTCTGGTGGCAGAGGTGACCAGATCGTCCCTTGAATGATTTGGCATCGCATGCCCAGGGGAGTACTAATGAGGCTAGTGCTTGGGTGGGGATGGGGGGTGTTGCGTTACAGACAGATGGAAAATGGTGAGGAGGGACTTAAGGACCCTGTGTGGGAAAAGAGCATCCTTTCTGGGGCTCTCTGTCTCTCTCTCTGGAGCCCTTATCTCTAGAGATAGTTACTGGGCCGGGACCACAGTTCTAGCCAAGGCAGAGGGTGCATTATAGCTCTCAAGATTGGCGTGGGCCTTCACAGAAGGATTGCTTGCCCTCCCACCCCTCTCCCCAAGCCTGGTGCTGACTCCACACGTCTGATTCCCCAGCTCTCCTCCCCCAGAAATGGAGAGACAGGGCGTGGGGGGGTTGGGGGGGGTGGACCGTCATCCACAGCTGTCACTAAGTCAGAGAACAAGTTGCCTTAACTAATGGAGATATACCACAAGAACAGCCCCTTTAGGGCCACTAATTCATTTTCGAGACATTTAAGAATAACAAAATGTTTTAATGATTTCTTGGGGGAATTAGGAAGACATATTTTTGTTCTCATTAAATTTTATCCTCAGACGCTAGAACCAAATGTCAGATGTGTTTTTGGTGCTCTGAGCTTTCCCATTCACCGCCTCCCCACCCCCCAATCTTCCCCCCACCCCAATCTCCATCCCAACCCCCTCCATAAAAATAATACCCCTGAAAAATTTTGCTAGGATGCATGCGCTCCTGTTTTTATAGTTCTTGACAGGCAAATTATTTGTCGAAATCCCCCCCCACCTCCGAAGCCACACAAGTCCTGATTCAACATTTTTGTTTTGAATGAATGCTGCCAACACAAATCTTTGGCGGAGAATGCGATGTGGCATGATTGCTCAGCAAGTATTTTGATAAGTGTGCAGCCTGTATGTCTGTAATTACGAAAGAAAACCGTAAATCTTTTGGATATTGTTCACACAGATGTGGCGTGAAGTGAGAAAAAAAAGCAGTAAAACGTGTTAAAAGCATAATTAATGCCATTGTTGTCGAGGATGATTTGATTTAAACCTCTCTGACTTCTGTATTGGCGACGCCTGATTTCTTTATCACGCTCTTGGAGTTACTGGGTACCCACCCAAGCTTCAGGAAGCTAACTTGTAGTTCACAAATGATTAGTGAAAAGGGAAAAATGGAAAAACAAAAGCAAATGAGGAAAGAGTAAGAGGGCAGGTAGGAGAGCCTTGCTGAGGAAAAGGAGAGAGGTGAGTGGCCTTGAATGTATTTTCTGCTTTACTTTGGTTTTTAAGAATCCCATGCTGTTGGAGATTGCAACTTTTGGCGGGCGTCTGTCTCCCTGCCTCTTGTTTTGGGAGAGGTGGCTGGGCAGTGGAATGGTTTGGTGCTTTGCTGCAATGTCGGACACACTTGGGTGGGACTCTTGGCTTGGTGCTTTTGAGCTGCTGTGTGACCTTAGACCAGGGCCTTAATTTCTCTGAGCTCCAGAAGAGGTATAATAATAGAACCTGCTCATTAGGGAACACAAGAATGTGATACATGGTGCACGAGCTCATTTTGCAGGGTTAATAATGACAGCTCGTCGCCAAGCTGGCTTCAGGACATAAGGGCTACATGCATCTGAGAGTGTGACACAGGGTGAATGGTTTAGGTAACAGAGTTACTGAGTCTGTGGAATAGGAAAATACTTTGCAATGTTTAAGGTAAATTTCTCTCCCCCATGATAAACGTGGTATATGCACATTGTTGAAATTTTGGAAATTACAGAAAACTAGAAAGAAGGAAGAAAAACTATCTATGAGAAAAGCATTGTTAACAGTTTGTCGTTTCACTTTCTGGTCTTTCCCCTCTATACTTTTTCAGAATGGTTGTTCATTTGGCACCTACCGGCTTGAATCCTGTTTCCTTTTCCCAACTTGCACTGCTGTGTTTCCGTCATGTGGTTACAGATTCTGAGCAACATTGGTGTGTCGAATGTCATAGTCTGTTGTGTGACTGAGTTATACTTGGCTGAATCCAGGATCAGTGGTCAGAAAGGATAAGATTTTTTTTTCTCCTTGTTGATTTGGCATGCCTTTATTTTCTAGGTACACTAAATATCTTTGCATCTGTTATGAACCATTTATATTTATTCTGTTGTGAATCGCTGGTTTGTATCCTTAGCCTATCTTTCCATCAGAAAGTAGATAATTTTCTTGTTGATTTGTAGATGCTCTTTATATATTAGGGATGTTGGCCTTTGTCTCAGTACACGTTTCATATCTTTTCCCCTAGTTTGCCTTTTGCTTCTTAAATTTGTTTATAATGTATCTTCTATATGACCCATCACAGGTATTCAAAGAATATTTGCAGAAAGAAGAAAATTATCAATCCTTATGGCTTCTCGGTTATACATAATATTTTGAAACTCCTTCTCACCTCAAGGTTATAGTTTCCCCGAGTATTTTTTGTGACCTTAATATTTAATTTAAACATTTGAACCATCTGTAATGTCTGTTGGTGGAAGTAGCAGTAATTTTGTCCCAATGACCAGCCAGTTGTTCTTGGGCCCTCTGGGGGACATACCACCTCTACCAATGTAAGAAATGGGGATTTTAGTATAATTAGAAAGTGTTCTCGCTCCCTGTCCTCCCCTCTTCCGCCTTTCTTCCCCTAACTCCTCATATGCCTCTACTCAGTTGGTCCCTGTAGGGTCAGAGGAAACACCAGAGAGTGACGTGAAAAAGTATTAACCCACAAAAAGGAAGAGCCAGTGCACTTAACAATGTCTGCTTTTCCCGAAGATGGGAGTTAACTGTAGAGGCAGTGACCCCCACCATGTCCCACCATTCCTTGGCTCCTGTCATTCTCTCTGCCAGGAGTGCCCTTTCCCCATGGCCTACACCGGCTACGTTTTACTACCCTTGGTGGCTCAGGCTTGGAGAGAGGGTTGAATAATAAAAGCATCCATCGTGCTGCTGACCTAGTCAGTGCTCAGTGGATGGCTGTGTCCTTTCAGAAGGAGGACGGGCATACCAGCTCATTCTCTGAGCACGTTCTATGGGCTAAGTCCTGTGGGAACTCAAGTTTGGGTCCGAGCTTGCCCTGAGAACTGTCGAGTCCAGCTGGGGTGACATGACGCAAAGACGGACAAGCAGAGCATACGGTAGCAAGAGGCTCCAAGCAGGGTCAGCCGTGGTCCATGGAGGAGGCTCTTTGGAAAGGGCAGGGTTCAAATTTGGTTTGAAAGGATGAGGTGCATCCTCGCAAAGGCCATTTCCTAGGACTTCCAGTGTTGGGTGATGTCCTCGAGCCACCGCAGATGGGTGTTCACTGATTCCCATATGCCCCTTGGAGGTAGATGACGTCATCCTTCCCATGTGAGCTGAGGGAATGCAAGCTCAGAGAAGTCAAGGCACTTATGCAAGGTCACACAGCAGAGAAATGATAGTGCCCAAATCCAGACCCCAGGCTCCTAACCACTATCCTAGACGCAGGATTAATTTAAAAATCCAAGGGGTTGAACAAAACCATTGAAGAGTCAAGCTAAAAAAAAAAAGTGAAAAACAGTTAAAGGGTCTTTGTTGCCAGTTGCTGAAATGTAGATGTGTTACTTGGAGGAGCAACAAATTAACCCCTCACTATCCAGGAACTCCTGGTCCACCTGGCCCAGTTCTCCAAAGGGCCAGACTTAGGGGTGCATACTTTGAGAGAAACTGCCACAGAGCTTGGAACTTGAGGGGCAACGCAATGTAGGAGGAGCCCTAGGAGTGGAGGAAGGAGGAGCAGGACTCCAGGCTCAAGTGCCCTGCTACAGAGCTGGGCCAACCCAGTTCTGCCATTTTGCTTCCATTGTCACAGTGGACCTCTCTGAGCCTCGGTTTCCCCACATATAACTTGGGGATGATAATCTCACCTGAGTATAGGGTCACTGGCTAGTTTCCATGAGCAAATGGAGAACATTTAACATGGTGCCTGGCTCAGAGGAATTGCCCCATGCAATCCACTCAGCAAAGATTAAGCACCTACTGTTTACCAGACATGACGTTGATGTAAACTGCTCCTGCCCTTGTGGATTTTCCTGTCCAGCTCAGTGTCTGGGAACTTTATTTTTATTACAATGGATATGGGTTCAAGACCTGGCATGGCTCCTCCCTGGTGGCGTGACTTGGAGAGAATGCCCCCACCTATTTGCACCTGTTTTTCTTCCTCTGGAAATGCAGGTTCACCTCCCTGTATCACCAGGAAAATCAAGGAGGTGAAAGGGGGTCAAGTCCATAGCTGAGTGCTGGCATGTGGACAGGGCTTAGCAAACAGTGGCTGCTGGTGCGTCATTATGGCAGGGAGGGGGGCCTGCTGTTGCTATAGTCGTTATTACACCAGGGCCAAGACGGAAGACCCTCGTCCCCTGTTCAAGTTAGGAGAACCCCCCCACACACACATACACACACCCAAATCAACCGACCCCTGCATCGGAGGGAAGGAAGGGGTGGGCGGGCACGTGGCTTGCAGCTGAGGACGGGGCTCCGCACCCCATCTGCTATTGAAAAGTTAAGATTAAAGGATCAAAGTTAGTCTCGCCGCCCCCATCAATAGCCCAAGCCTCCCACCCACGCAGGCGCCCGGAGCTGGGGCCCAGATGGGAGAAGGCTTCTGTCTCAGAGATATTTTGGAGGGGTGCACGCATACTTCTGCATATATGTGTTTCTAAACAGCCTCTCGGACAGGCTTTCCGGCTCCAGCTTTCCTAAAAAAAGCTCCAAATGCCACCTTCCTTCAGATGGACAAAGTGGGAGGATGGAGGCAGCTTTTCCTAGATTCCCCAGCCCCACCCTCCCCCCAGACCCATAGAGGCTTTAAAAAGAAGAAGAAAAGAAAAAAAAAACAGCATCAGCTAGCGTCAGAAAATGGGATAGAGGATGCTTTCACCATCGCCGCCCCCCCACCCAATGTGCTGGTAAAATGTTAAAAATCCGTTGGCAGTTTTCTGTGGGGGTTCAGATGCAATGTAACCAAACTGAATTAGTCATTAAGCAGCTTTTGCATAATGACAGGTCAATGGCTGTTTAGGACAAAGGCAGTTGCATTTCCCCATGCTGTTTTCCCCCTTCCCATAGGCCTACTAGGACCTGCCACCAGGGTCGGTTCAGACTTGCTCTCTTGTGGCTGCCGATTGCACAACTGTTCAAAAGGATTTGTTGTACTGAAATGCTTCTGATTAGGTGATCCCTGTTTTTGTTTTCCTATTTTGTTTTAATTCAAGATGGCTCTAAGGCCACTTGATTCCCGCTGCCACTGCCCTTGTCTCTGTTTCCACTGTATTTCACAGGAGTGAAGTGGGGACAGTAAACTTAGGCTCCCGTCTCTGGGTCGGGGAGCGGGCAGCCCTGGGAGCAACGGGGCTTGGTTGAGAGCTTTCTGGTGGAGTATAGGGCTGGGCAGAACCCCCGCTCACTGGCTCCAGATGAGGAATTGTGGGAATGTCACCACTCCAGGCACCAGGATATGACGTGTGCCAGTTGCTGGAGATGGGGTGTGGGTCATTTTGGAGGTCGGGGGCTTAGAAGGGACGCATTTCCCCCAAGTTGATCCCCCAGCATGGATACAGCACTGAAAATTTGAACACACTGCTTGACAGATGTCACTTCTCTGATTCCTTCCAGGTAAAGGCTCAGGTGATAGAGGGTCTTAAACTGCACTGACACTTGCACCTCTCCTGTTTAACCAAAGGAGAGCCAGACCCCTGCTCCAGGTCTTGGGCAGGCAATGAGATCTAACTAGTTTGTTTGTTTTTTTAACTTTTTATTTTGAAATAATTTCAAACACAAAACAATGGCAAAAATAATACAAGACACACAGAACTCCAGCATACCCCCCTCCAGATACCCAGATCCACCAATTTTAATGTTTTGCCCCATTTGCTTTATCACTCCATGAACTATCTTTCTCCATCTTTCTGTCTCTTTCAATCTATTTATCAATTTTCTAAGTAGAATGTATACATCAACTCCTCGAACACATAATATTTCCATGTGCCTTTCCTAAGATCAAGGATATTCACTAATGTAACAGCTTTGAGTGCAGTTATCAAATGTGAACACCGATTAAAAAAAAAAATACTTTTCAGCCTACATTCTAGTTTTTGCAACTGTCCCAATTATGTCCTTTGAGGCCTTTTCTCCCCCATTATAAGATCCAGTTTAGGATCATGAACTGCATTTACTTGTTATTGTCTCTATAATACCTCATTCTTTTAAATTGTAGAAACATACAAACAACAAACTTTCCCATCTTAGCCACTCCCAGCACACCATTCAGTGTGATTAACTACATTCACTACCCTCAGTTCCATCCATTACGAGAACTTTCCCATCACCCCAAACAGAAACCAAATCCTGCTCCCTGTTCTCCTACTCGCCCTCCCCTGATAACTTGCACTCTACTTTATGTCTCTATGCACTTGCATATTCTAGCTAGTTCATATATGTGGGATCACAAAATATCTGTCCCTTTGTATCTGGCTTATTTCACTTAACATGATTCATCAAGGTTATCCATGTAATAGCAGAGCTTCATTCCTTTCTTAGGGCTGAGTAATATTCCATTACATGGACAGACCACATTTTGTTTATCCATTCATCTGCTGGTGGACGCTTGGGTTGCTTCCACCTTTTAGCAATTGGGAATAATGCTGCTGTGAACATCGGTGGGCAAATATCTGTTTGTCCCTGATTTCAATTCTTTGGGGTATATACCTAGAAGTGGGAATGCCAGGTTGTGTGGTAGTTCCATGTTTAACGTTTTGAGGAACCATGAAAATGTTTTCCACAGTGACTGTACCCACAGTATGCAAGGGATCCTATTTTTCTGCATCCTTGTCAGTATTTACCGTTTTCCATTTTATTAATAATAGCCAACCTAGTGGGTTTGAGATGGTTTTTCATTGTGGTTTTGCTAACTAGAATTTAACAGCATTGGTTTTCTGTTTTGTTTTTCCTTTGTATGTATTTTTATGGTTAAATTACCTTCTATTTATAATACACGATCCCAATTTTCTATTTGTAATAGTGAAACAACTTTTTTTCTAAGTTAAAAAAAATGTTGAGTCCTATAAGGACAAATATCAAATGGGTAATCTTTTGGTCGCATGCAGATGCAGAAGTTGGGAAGTCAACATCCTAGAGTCTGGCATTTGGGCCTCCCTGGCATGACTGAGAGGCCTGGGTTTGATACTCAGCCCTGCCCTTTTCTAGCATGGTGATCTTGAGCAAGCTGCTTCCGTTTTTCTTTTCTTTTCTTTTTTTTTTTTTTTGCTGTGTCTCCTTGAACAACATGCTAAACCTCTCTGTTCTCTGGGCTGCCCTGTTAACATCCCTGTGATGAGAATATCCCAGGCACACATTCAACGCTAGACACCATCGGATAGGGGTTGGGTCCCTGGGAGCTGGGATGTGATTTCTAAACACCTTCACAGCCCAGCTTCTGGTCCTCGGTTTTCTCACCTGGGAAATGGGAATATTAGCATCATTCAGTGAGTTAGGGATCATTCAGTGAGTCAGGGATCATTCAGTGAGATAGGGATGCAGCAGGCAAAGGGACGAGTTCTTGCCTGGCCCACTATGGGTGGTCAGAAGGGTGAGTTCTCTTGACCTCTTGGCTGCACACTGCGCACGGTGGGGGTCTTACCTGCCCCATGCCCCAGCCCCGCAAATGGGGGCACCCCAACTGCTCCCTGGTGCTGGAGTTTTGAGGGTGAGGACCAGAAACTAGTATTTACCCTCGTCTCTTCCCACCGCCCTCCTCACTCCTCTCTGGCCGCCGCGGCCTGGCCTGCCCTGTGCCCTCGGCCTGGGACCCTCTCCCCGCCCGCCCTCCTGGCCCCCCGGCCGCCCGCCTCGGCTGCGGTGTCCCCGCGCCGCCAGCGCCCCCGCGGGCACAGGCGTCTCCCCGTCGCGTCCGTGAGGAGTCCTGCCGGGACGTGCCGGTGCCTCTCGTGCGCACACCCCCTGCCTCCTGGCAGCTGCTCCGTGAGGGAGGCGCGCGCCCATCCCCATTTTACAGAGGGGAAGACTGAGGCTCTGAGGAGGCGCCCACGTAAGTTTCGGGGCTTCCGGGAACAGACGCCAGGGACGCATCAGGTGTGCAAGAGACTATGGGGGGAGGCGCCTGTGAAGGACAAGGGGAGGAGAGGGGGCAAGGAGCCCCCCAGCCTGAGACGGGAGCCTGACCCGGGTGCAGGGAGGCGGGGAGCGGGAGATAGGGTAGGAGGAGCCTGGGAAGGCAGCTCTGGGCCAGGCCAGCGGGGACCCCCAGCAAGGAGCTTCCCGCTCAGTCCCGGGAAGGACTGGCCCCGCTCTGGGCACCCCACGTGCCCACCCCACCTGCCGAGTCAGCGGCTGGGGCAGCCCCGGACACGCGGCACGCGGTGTGGACGCTGCGGTGGGGGAGGGGGGACGGGGGGGGGCGGCAGGTGCCGCACCTGGAGGCGGTGGGGTCGCTAACTCCTCGCAGCTGCTCCTCTCCCGAAGGGAGGGCTGAGCGGGCGCCATGGACCCAGTCGTAGAAAAGAGAATAAAATAGCAGCAGCACTTACTGGGAGCCTGCTAGGCACAGGCGCTGACATAGGGGTCATGAGACTGCTCGAATCCCTGAACAACCCCTGGCCGTAGGTTCTATAATTATTCTGATTTTGCTAATGCAGAAACTGAGGCTCAGGGAGCCTAAATGACTTCCCATGAGGGTGTCACAGCAAAGATTTGACCCTTGACTTCCCCTTGCCCGCCAAAGTGGCTTTGGGAATTTGACGGGTTTGCGGTGTCCATGCCTCAGGCATCAAGCTGGGCTGTAAAGGTGTTTAGAAATCACATCCCAGCTCCCAGGGACCCAACCCCTATCCGATGGTATCCAGCGCTAAATGTGTGCCTGGGATATTCTCATCACAGGGATGTTAACAGGGCAGCCCAGAGAGGTTTAGCATGCTGTTCAAGGAGACACAGCAAAAAAAAAAAAAAAGGCCGGGAACAGAAGCTTCAGTCTTGTACTCATGGTGAAATGAGAGGAAATCAGCCCCACCCCCACCCCCAAGCCCTGTCTGAAGTCAGCCTGGCCCACTGCAAAGAATCTCACAGCCCTGAGTTCGAATTCCTCCTCTCCACTTCTGAGCAGGGTCGTCTTGGGCACATGGCATCCCCTCTCCAGGTCTTCATTTCCTCATCTGGGAAATGGGGGTGATAACACCATCCACCTTCCTGGGCTGTCATGAGGACCAAGAGAGAGAAGAGCCTGGCACAGAGCAGCTGTCGTTATGACGTAGGAGGTGCTGCCCTTGGTAACTTAGAACAAGTCCCCTCCTCAAGCTACATTACTTCCTCTGCTGAAATATTTTGGTACCAAATAGGAAAATCTGCAATGTCTACGTCGGCCCCATGAGCGCCCTTGTGCTGTGCACATTCTGCCCAGCTGAACACTGCAGGCCCTGATATTACTGTTAATATTACTATTACCCTGGACTTCTGTGTTTCCCTCCTTTGCTGAGGTGGGGTCTGCCACCGGGACACCCTTCCCATCTTTATTCAACTGAGATCCCACTCCCTGAAGACCCACAGTGAAGTTCTCTCCCGCTCTCCTTCCTTCCCTAAGTCCCCCAGTTGGGTCAGGCACCAGTAAAATCCCATGCCTGATTCTTTAGTGCTCTGGGGACCCTGGTGGCAGCTTCTGGGGGTCTGGTGCAGGCCCCTGCTCCCGAGACCTGGGTCAGCTGTTGTCCCCTGCCCTGTCCCACCCCGACATGCAGCAGTTGCCGGAGTCTTTGCCAAGCCCGAAAGATCAAGCCAGTAGCCACCAATAGTTGAGCTGTGACAATTGGTCCCCTCAGGCCTCCCTGAGAATAATCCCGTAGTCCTTTAGTGACTGCCTTCTGTGTTCTAGATCCTTGCTCACTGCTCTACAAACCTGATCTCATCAAATCCGGTTGGTCAGTGGCAGAGATGAGAGTCAAGCCCAGTTCTCTTACCCTGTAGCCCCCATTCCTCCTGTTCACACTCTGATCAAACTTCTGCTCGAGCCATGCTTTCTCCTTTTGAATCTCAGAAGGGCCCCTGGATCTGTGACTCTACCTCTCCTTGCTTCAGTTATTGAGCAGACATATATTAGGCACCTACTGTGTGTCAGCAAGCAGGATAGACCCTTTTGGGTTCTTTCCTCCTCTTCCTCCCTCGAGGCTGAGTACAGGAGTCCACATGTCTGACCTGGTGGTTTCCTGGGCATGGCTTTCCTGCATGTCAGCCCTGAATAGGCCCTGTGGGTGTCCCTCACTCCCCAAACCTGTGAGGTTGGCTGGGAATGCCCTGGACATGCCTGGCCGGCTGAGCCTCACAAGCCACCTCAGCTCATGGCTTGTTCCCTCACTGTCTTCTAGGCTTTCGGCCCTCACTCCTTTATTATTTGGCCCAATTTTTACCCAGCCTTGAAATGGACCTGTCGGACCAGGGGTTTCCTGGGTCTCCTTTTGTCAACTTAGTACAGCCCATGTATCATTCAGGGTTCTTTAGTGTCACATAGCCAAAGTCAACTCTGGCAAAATTACTAAGCAGGAAAGGAACTTATTACAAGACCAAGGGTGGGGGAGAAGGGTGAGAACAGTGTGCTCAGACAGGACCAGAGCCAGCCTGGTACCTGAACAGAGGGACTGAAGTCCACTTATGAGTCAGATTCCCAGGACAGAGCTCTGATTGGCCAGGCTGAGTCAGGTGATGCTCCTTGGCCAGGGGGAGGCAGGACATCTTGATTGACAGCCCCACTGGGAGCTAAATTGGACCCTTTACCCAAGGAGAGAATCAAAACTGGGTGACAGCAGTTGCACATCCTCTCCAACCTGCTGGGAAGAGCCGGGACCTTGGGAGAAAGGGGGAGAAGGTTGAACAGCCTGCCATGCTGAATCCACACCTGTTTTCCCAGATGACGGGAACTGAGAATCAGACCTCCACATGAGACTCTTCGGGACTGAGGCCCAGGAATTTGTGATTGACAAGTCCTCCCTGGGACTCTGGTGTGCCCCCCACTTAAGAACCAGCAGGGAGACTTAAGGACCTCTGATTACCTACCTGGATTCCAGCCCATCTCTGCCACCACTTCACCTTGGTCATCGCCTCTTGCCACCCTTTCCCCATATGTCAAGTGGGAATGTAATAGCACCTACCTCATGGTGTTGTGGTGACAACAGAATAAATTTTAACCTATGTAAAATCATTAGAAGAAGGCCTGGCAGGTAGTAAGTGCTCAGTGTTGGCTGTTAGGATTCCATCACAACCTCACTTGGACCTAAGCACCTAAACCCTCTCCCCACTTCCTCCTTCAAATTGGGGAACCTAGAGGCAGCAAAGTGTGGGAGGAAGAAGCACAAAGGACTGACTCAGCCCTGCCACCAGTTTGCAGGAGAACATGAGGGAAGTCACTTGGCCCCCCTTTCCCTGTCTGTGCTCTGGGGCTGGGAGACAGGCCTTCTTCATTACAACTTTCTAAGCAAAAATCTTTGGGTCCCAGAATGGAGTTCAACACAGGATTGTTGGATTCTGCATCTTCCTGGACTGATGAGGATGTGTGAGGCCTAGACTCTGCAGAGTGTGACAGTTTGGACAGCTGGCTCCCACAACTCCTCTCAGGGGAGTAGCAGCAGCCAACACTTATCCAGCCCTACTGTGCACCAAGCCCATGCAAATCTCCACAAGTATTCCCTCCCCCAATTCTTACCACTTCTGCACGTGTGGCCCCATTTTACAGATGGAAAGGCAGAGGTTCTGAGAGGTTAGCTAACTGTCCAAAGGTCACACAGCTAACCAGAGTTGAAACTGACAAACGGCCACATGTCTAAGCAACACCAGCAGCCCCTACCTCATACCACCTCTTCCAGTATTATTTTTAATCTTCCCGATAATAAATCCTGGGAGAGGGAAACTTTTATTTTTCCCATTGTATAAATGTGGGGAAAACTGAGGCTGAGAGGGTCCCTTGGGATTTGGACTCAGAGCTGGACTTAAGAGCCTATGAGCTTAACCACCATGTTCTACCCTGTACCGGCAAACAAAATGGAAACCCAAGGAACCTGTATTGAGTGTTCGCCCAGCCTGCTCCCTCCAGCCCCTCTGGGGAGCTGCCTGAGACCAGCCTCCAGAGGATGGTGTACACAGGGCCTCAAGGCATGACCCAGGGCCTCCAAGCCAAATGAAATGTCAATACCGGACCCCCCCCAGACTGGGCGAGTGCCATCCTTTATCACCTGTGCGTGATCCTTTGGCTGGCTCTCTTCCATCTCCTTGGAACCAGAACAAGCCCTCCATGGTTCCCCGCAGCCCTCTTGGAGCTACACCCTCCCGTGTTTATCTAACTTCCCTGACCCCAGCGAGCGTGTGTCACCTTTTTTTCCTTCCTTTCTGGGAAACCAGGACACAATAGGAAGCGTTTTCTTGAACTTATTAAAAAATCCAGACTTGTAAATTAATTTGTTCGTGTTGTACAAAGGCAGTGCAGATGGACTCATTAGCATGCGCACAACAAATAATTATAGATGAATTTTTAGCTGGCCTGCCTAATGCGCTTGCTGGGTTAATTATGTCAATGTATAATTACATCAGCCCGGGGAGACATAATGGCACACCCCGCTGAGCAAGCCCAGCCTAATGACTGGGCATGGTTGGGGGGGGGGGGGTGTCCTGACAGAGGAAAGACGCCACGGCATTCGGGCGCACCTGCTTACCTCGGCACAAACACCCATTGTCCGAGCCTCCCACCGCCAAACAGGCAGGAGGAGAGGAATGAAACAGAGAGGCCCGAAGGCCCCTCGGATGGGCACTGGCCCCTTTCTTCCATCAGCAAATATTACTGAGTTGGACCGTGTGTCGAGCTCCATGCTGGGCACAAGGGGTCCAGTGGGGGAGCAAGCACAGGTTCAGGCCCGGCCCCCCTGGGCAGTTTGCATTTCCATGGTGTATTAATTAGGTAAATGTGCAAATAAATGTCCATTATAACAGCCATGGATGCTGTGGAGGAAAAGTGGAGGCAGCGGAGAGAGCTTCTCTGAGGGGGCTGACTCATCAAGGAAGGCTTCCTGGAAGAAGTGGCTTTTGAGTTGCAATTGTGGAAGACAAGGAAGCATTAACTAGCTGAAGGGGGTATGGGAGAGAAGGCTGTTTGAGACAGAGGCTCCTGCTTGTACAAAGGCTCTGAGGTGAGAACATGCACTGCGGTACAGAGGGCAGAAGGCTTTCGTGACTGCAGCTCAGAAAGGCAGGGATGATGAGGGCTCCAGTTTCTTTTAGCTTACCAGGGGCCATGCTGGGGACTTTATGTGGATCCTCGTCACAGACCCATTAGGTCAGTACTTTTCTCGTGAGGCACAGAGAGGCTTGCCAAGGTCACACAGCCAGCCCAAGAAGTGAGTATGGATTAGACCACATCTAATGGCTATCTGGTTTCAGAGTCCAGCAGAGAGCAGTGCTAAGCTGAGGCTGCCAGGAGGTCCCCAGGGTGAACTGTGAACTGGTCCACAGGCATGAGTAGACAAGGAGACCCTGCACTGCTGTGAAAACCTCCTGTGCTGGGGGTGTAACATCCATGCCACTGGGACACAAAGCCTTTGTGGTGTAAGAGAAAGAGACCCAAGTTCAAGTCTCACCTCCACCCTTCCACAAGTCCCTTGGCTCCTCGGGTCCTCAGTTTCCTCATCTGTGAAAATGAATGACCCGAGCTGACCTATGGGGGATGTGTGAACAGGGGGCACCCATTCCTGGGGACAGGCCTTGTCACCCAGAAAATGTCACAGCAGCCTCTGGAATTATCCAGATGCTATATTAACTGCCCTAGGTGGGGAGTTGGGAAAGCTTCCTGGAAGAAGTGGTACTGGGCTCTAGATCTGAAGGATGATGTGGGTAAGGGAACAGAATTCCAAACAGGAGTGCCTGCACATTTCTCACCTTACAGTGACTGGGAAATTGGGAGACATCATACATCCAGGTGTGTATTTTGCCCCCAGAAAAGCCATTATTGAATCGATGATGCATGTCACAAGTGACGGTGTGTTAGTAGAGACGCACTTGAAGCAGGCGCCAGGAGATCACTGGGGAAATAAGAGGTGAGGAGAGTGCTCGGAGAACTGTGAGACCCAGTGCAAGTGTGACCCTAGGGGTGGAGGGAGCTCAGGAAGTGGGGGTGGGGGGGAGACTGGCAGAAGTGTCTTGCATGACGGGCAGTACTGGGCAGCCTAAGTAAGGTCAGGCATGGCCACAGGGGGGCGTTCTTGAGCCAAAATCAGCCCTTGGAGCCATTCTGTGGACAGAGGTCTCCCTTGTACCACAGCCCCACAAACAGAATGGCTTAAAAGAACAGAAATATATTCTCTTACCATTCTGGAAGCTAGAAGTCTGAAATCAAGGTGTTGGCAGGGCTGTGCGCCCTCTGAAACCTGTAGAGGAGACTCTTTCCTGGCCTCGTCCAGCTTCTGGTGGTGGCTGGCAGTTCCTGGTGATCCTAAGCTTGTAGTCGCATGGCTCCATCATCACCTGTCTTCTCTCTTGTGTACTGTCTGTCTTGTCTCCTCTTCTAAGGACGCCAGTCATATTGGATTAAGGCCCCCCAATCCTGCCCACCTGCGCCACTTTGACCTCATCTTAACTAATTTCATCCTCAGTGACCAGATTGCCAAAGGTCACATTGTGAGTTGCTAGAATTTAGGACTTCAATATATCCTTTCGGGGAATCCAAGTCACCCCATAACAGACAGTCCCTGTCTGGGAGCAGCGTGTGGGAGGCCTGACCTCAGCGTGTGGGAGGCCTGACCTCAGCGTGATGGATTCCTGAGCGCGGCAGCTTGGGTCCTTGCTCTATTGTGCGCCCACTGGTTGGAGATCTGACAGCATATTGTCGTGGCTGCCACTGATGCATCACAGGGACAAGAAAACGACATAATTGTAATAGTTGTTATCATTCTTGTTCCTAGCTGGGCAGGATGCCCACCCATGGGAGACACCCACGCTACCCCTGAGCAGAAGCTTCATAGAGTGGAAGCCCCTCTTTCCCCGCCTTAAGCCATCAGAGCAGCTCCCAGGAAGGAGGCCCCATGGCCTCAGCCTTGAGGTCCCCTCCTCCACGAGGCCCTCCCCCATCCCTGTCCTCCTCTCCCCCTTTCTGTCTCTGCAGACCCTGTGCCTGTGTTTGAGGCAGCACGCACCCTAGACGACAGGCTGCAGCCTCCCGGCTTCGACCCCAGTGGACAGCCCCGGCGAGACCTCCACGCTTCGTGGAAGAGGCACCCTGAGCTCCTCGGCCCCAAAGGTCTGATAAGGCCTTCACAGTCAGGAGGGATACCTGTGACAAACAGACCATGGGGGAGTGGGGCGGGGGGGGGGTGGACTTTATCATTTTAGATGTGGGCTGGATGAAGCTAACGCAAACAGATAAACCCCCAAATTCAGGGACTTAAATATATTTGAAGGGCAGGGAGTGTGAAGGGCATGTTCCACACAGGCCCTCAGGGAGCTGAGGCTGCAGAGGGCGACATGTGATGTCCATGTCACAGTGAGCTAACGGAAAGAAAGCGTGGGGGAGGACCACTCTGAGGGTGCTGGAGTCCAAGCCAGGAAGTGGAATGACACTTCTGCCCACACCCCATTGGCCAAAATGCAGTCATGTGACCATACCCGGCTGCATGGGAGGCTGGGAAATGAAGTCCAGCTGTATGTCCAGGAGGTGAGGGGGACAGAATTTAGTGAACACCCTGCTGGAAAGGGATGACCGGGGCCTTAAGAACGCCTGAGCCAAAGACAGATTCCAGACAACATCCCACTTTCCTTTCTGCTTCTAAATATCTAGACTCAGAAGCTTGGGAGCACAACCCCTTGGAGGCAGGAGTCTTACTGTTGGGGCTTAAAGGTCCAGCACCTTTAAGGTACTTAGTGGGTACCTCTGACCCACTAAGCTTGGAACAAATTGAGAAATAGACCCAAAAAAAGCCGGTGGTGAAGGTCAGAGCCTAAAACCCACAGAGCAAAACTAGAAAGCAAGCCTGGGGCCAAATGAACTGCCACCATAAACCCCAGGCCCCCCAGGCAGCTGCTGCAAGGTTGAGAGCAGAGACTAGTGGGGCTGAGAAGCTGGGGGTGCTTCATGCACACAGAGGGTAGGGCGGGGCAGGCAGGCTACTTAGAAGAGATGGATCCCAGAGCTTCTCTCTTCCCACCTGGTAAAGCAGTCTCCTGCAGCACAGAAATGGGCAAAAGGCGCGAACAGACATTTCACTGAGGAGGAAACAGGAGCAACCCTCAGCTTCCAGAGCAGTGCAGACAGTGAGAGCATTTGACACCCGTCATTGCCAACAGCGAACAAATCTGAGGATACCAAGGATGAGGGGCAACGGGAATGCCCATGGATTGGGACAAATGCTTCAGAGCAAGCTATCTAGGAAAGCTGACAAGGGCCCCATCCCATGATCCAGCAAGTTCACTTCCAGGTCTGTATTCTGGAGAAGCAGACCCTTGTCTCCAAGGAGACGGGTCCAGGAATGATGCTGGCAGCAGTGTTTGTAATAACGCAAACCTGGAACAAGCCAAATGTCGAGTGACAGGAGGCTGGATAGATAAATGGGATATCAACCCAGTGGAATACTACACATCAGTCAGAATGAATGAACTCTGACTGCACTTCACAGCACAGACTTATCTTTGTAACTAGAAGACCACATTTATCCCAGTGCCCTTTCCATAAAATTCAAGAAACTAACAGAGCTGGAAATATATAGTGTTTGGGTATCTGTATGTTGTGATAAAATGTTTTAAAGCAAGAGAATGATAAAATTCAGGATGGTGGTTACCTCTTAGGGTGAGGCAGGGAGTCGATATCAGGGAGGAGCAAATGTGCTGTAAAAGATGCTGGTAAAATCTAATTTGTGAGTGTTTCTTGAACATCTACTGTGTGCCGGGCACTGTTCTAAGCACTGGGGACACACCTGGGAGCAAAGCAGACAGAAATCCCCGACTGTAAGCAAATAAAGAAGCATCCTCCAAATATAAAGTATATAATGGGTCAGATGGTAAAGGCTTTGGGGAAAATTAAGCAGAAAATAGGGAAAGAGAGTCAGGGTCAGGAGATACTTATGTAAGGAAGATCTAACTCCAGGGTCAGTAAACTTCATCTGTAAAGGGCCAAAGTCAGTATTTTCGGCTGTACAGGCCATAGGGCCTCCATCGCACTACTCAACTCTGCCAGGTCTGCCCTAGTAGCTTGAAAGTAGTCATAGAGAATATGTAAAACAAGTAAACAGTGGGCCAGATTTGGCCTAAAACCGTAGTTGCCAATCCCTGAACTACTTCCTGCAAGAGGAAGGATAAAATAAGCTGAGGCCTATTGGATGAACACTTCTGGCCACCAGCTCTGCCAGAAGAGTACTTGCCAGTTCTTCAACAGCAGTTCACAGGTTGCTTCCTCCAGGAAGCCTTCTGAGATTCCTCAGTGAAACCATGCCTCCTTCCCCTGGGTCATTCTGAGATTTGAACTTCACTCTCTAAAGATAACAGCGATTGGTAACTACCTCTCTGGCCCTTGCCTGTCTCCAGGCACCATGCCGTGGGCCTTTTATGCTCGAGTTTCCTGTGGCTGCCGTAACAAAGACCCACAAACTGGTTGGCTTACAGCAATAGAAATTCATTTTCTCACAGTTCTGGAGACTTGAAGTCTGAAATCAGGTTGTCAGTAGGGTCACGCTCCACCTGAAGGCTTTAGGGAAGAATCCTCCTCGCCTCTTCCAGCTTCTGGCGGTGGCCGACCAGCCTCAGCCTGTGGCCACGTCACTCCAGTTGCTGCCTTGGTCTCCATGTGTCCCTCTTCCTTCTGGGTGTTTCTATATCTTCACATCCCTCTCTCCTCCTGCGGACGCCAGCCACCACCTGATCTAGCCTAACTAATTACATCTGCAAAGACCCTATTTCCAAATAAGGTCCCTTTTGCAGGTTCCAGGGTTAGGATGTGGGCACATCTTTGGGGAACCCAGTTCAACCCACACCGAACACCATCCTGTTGTCTCCTGGCATCACCTTCATGAGGTATCATGGCCCCATTCCACAGAGAGGAAACTGGGTCCCAGAGCCAGCAGGTGGCTGAACTGAGCTTCAGATGAAAGGTTCCTGACCTTGGCCCTGAGCTGCATCTGTCCTTGGGAACATTTGTCACCATGCATCACGATGGTCAAATTCATCTCCCCGCCCCCCCAATTTTTGTTAGAGAGATTGTGAATTTACAGAAAAATCATGCATAAAATACAGACTTCCCATATACCACACTATTATTAACACCTTGCATTGGATGTGGTTCATTTGTTACAATTGGTGAAAACACATTTTTATAATGTACTATTAACTATAGTCCCTGGTTTTAACTTAAGGTTCACTATTTGTAGAGTACAGTTTCATGGATTTTTAAAAAATGTTTGTCCTATTACCATATATACAATATAACATCTCCTTTTTTAACCACATTCAGATATATTTTTCAGTACTATTATGTTCACAATGTTATGCTACTGTCACCACCATAGGAACGCTGTACATTTCTTTTCAAGAAATACAAATAAAAGTGAAAAAAAAAAAAAGCACACCTAAAACATCCATCCCTCCTACCCCCTCCTTACTGTTTGTTTATTTTTCTTACTCATCTGTCCTCATACTGGATAAAGGGAGTGTCCGTCACAAGGTTTTCACAATCACATGGACAGACCTTAAAAGCTCTATAGTTATTCAATCATCTTCAAGAATCAAGGCTGTTGGATTAAAGTTCAGCAGCTTCAGGGATTTCCCTCTAACTGCTCCAGTACACCAAAAACTGGAAAGGGATATCTATGTACTGCCTAAGAATAACCTCCAGGAAGACCTCTCAACTCTGAAATCTCTCAGCCACTAAAACTTTATTTCATTTCTCTTCCCCCTTTTAGTCAACAAGGCTTTGTCACTCCCATGATTCCAGGGCCAGGCTCATCTGGGATGAGCAAGAAGAAAACCTCGTCTTCTTATTCGCTGCTGTGGCTCCAGCACCTAGACCATGCCCAGCATGGGGTAGGGGTGGGCCAGGCTCACCGACTACCCTGTCAGCCCCTCCAGGGCCTCCATTGGAGAGCTGTGCAGCTCTACACTGGCCCTCCTGTGCCAGGCGCACAGTAGGGCAGAAGTTAACTGAATCTGCCGGGCTCAAGGTCAGGGAACCTGGATTTGGAATTCCTGGGCCACAGGCCACCCAGCCAGACCCTGCAAGTGAGCTCCAGTTGGGGGTCTTTTGGTGTCAAGATTGGACGCTGGGCTCTCAACCTCAGCCCTCCCCTACCCCCACGGGCTGGGTCCTGGCCTGGCTGATCGGTGTCCAGGGTCTTTCCTCCTGGACTTCCCACCTTCTGTGGCTGCTGAGCTCTCCCTTTGTTTGCAATGAATTCAGTGCCAAAGGTACTTGCTGATACTCGGGATGAGTCAGCAGGGGCCCTTCCCTGGAGGAGGGTACAGGGTGGGTGGGAAATGGATGAGTGGCTGAGTGCGTGCTATATAAGGTCAGGGAGGGGAAAGCATCCTGGTGATTCTTCAAAGCATTCAACAGAGAATTCCTGGGATCCAGCAGTTCCACTCCTAGGTATGGACTGCAAGGCAAATGCACACAGGGATCCAAACAGACACTTGTCCACAAATGCTCCCAGCAGCATTATTCACAGAGGGACACCCAAGTGTCATCAACCAATGAATGGATAAGCAAAAGGAGGTCTCTCCATACAATGGAATATTACTCAGCCACAAAGAGGAACAAAGTTCTCATCTGTGCTACAACAGGAATGAACCTTGAAGAAGATATGTTTAGTTAAAAGAAGGCACACATAAGAAAGCAAATACTGTATGATCCCTTTTGTATGAAATGTCCAGAATTGGCAAAAACCATAGAATCAGAGGGCAGATTAGTGATTGCTGGGAGCTGGGGGAGAAGAGAATGGGGAGTGACTGCTAATGCATATGGGGTTCCTTCTGAGGGTGATCAAATGTTCTGGAACTAGATAGAGGTGATGGTTGCACAATATTGTGAATGTACTAAATGTCACAAATTATGTACTTTAAATTGGTGAATTTTTTGTTATGTGTATTTAACTACCAGAAAAGAAAAAAAAAAACAATAACAACAGTTCCAGAGGAATGCATGGGTCTGAGAGAGCAGAGGAGGCCTCTGGGTGCTGGTGGAGGTGGTGCAGTGGGAGGGTGACTTGCTTGCAGGTGCACTCACAGCTCTGCTGAGTGCCTGTGGCCACCCAGCTGGCAACTGACCCCCACAGCTGTGCTCCCTCCAATGCCCGAATTTGGGAAATTGATTCTTCTCCCAGCCAGTGATCCAGCTTTGTGAAAGTGGCTTCAACTGTCACCGCTTTCAGCACCGGGTTTATTTTCCCTCTTTTGCTTCCTCCAGAGCTGAGAGAAGGGACGTCTCCAGCTGGGCTCACGCTGACTGAGGGGGGCCGACTTCCAGGCATTCCTGGTAAATCCCTCCTGACAGAAACCTTGTTGCAGAGAAATGAGGTGGAGAAACAAAAGTGAGTCTAGGGGTGGGGTGGGGTGCGGGTGGCAGACAGGGCTCCTGTGGCCCCACGGGGTGGGAAAAGGGCCAGAACGGTCACCCCTGCCAAGAAGCCCACCCTCCACCCCCTGGGAGAATCCTAGTGCTGGCTGGAGTCAGATGCAGGAAGAGCGAGGGCCTTGCACACCAGCAGGCCTGGGCTCGAGCCCGTTCAGCAGCTGACACACTGGGTGGCCAGCTCTGGGCAGGTCGCCTCACCCCCGTGCCCCAGTTTCCCCATCCAGAAAACAGGGCTGATGGTGGTCTCAACCCCTCCCCTACTGCGAAGATGACATGAGGCCTGTAAGTGCTTAACTCAACCCTCGCATTCTGTAGGTGCTCAATAAGTAGTTGTTCTTACAATTCATGTAGTGGGGATAACTTCCGTGCACTTGGGGCAATCTAGGCCTAGGACAGTTTTATGCTGGTCATGACATTAATTCTTGCATTCATTCATTCATTCCTTCATTCAGCACATAAATGGAGTACCTGCTGCATGCCAAACATTATTGTAGGTGTTGGAGGCATAGCAGTGACCAAAACAGACAAAAATTCCTGCCCTCCTGGGTGCCCACTTTATAGCAAGGGAGACACAAATAAATAAGATAGATAAAATATAGGGCATATTACCCAATGGGTAAACCAGGGGAGGGGAGAATGAGGTAGGGGTGGCTGTGATTTTAAATAAGCATTGGGATGGGCCTTGCCAAGAAAGTGAGCAGGCTGTCAGCAGAGGGAACAGCCAGTGCCAAGGCCCTGGGGTGGGGACATGCCAGCTGTGTTTGAGCAACAGGGAGACGAGGGATGAGTGAGAGAGAGAAGATAGGAGCCAAAACCAGAAATAAAGGGGGGCTCCTCTTAGAGAGCCACTTAGCCAGATAGTGTAAGGCCTGGCCTTTGCATAAATCCTCTCCTAGTCTGGCTAGGGACCCCCTTCTCTGCTGAGAAGCTTGAATCAGGTCCAAGGGGCTAGCTGAGCACCCCGACTCTTGCAACATAAAAGGGGGAAAGTGCCTCCCCCGGGACAATAATTGTAACCGACAAAATTAAAAGAGAACCGGGTGTCAGGTACCAGGCTGAGCAGAGCCTGAAAATGCGAGCGGAAACGTAACTGGGGTAGCAGTAACAGGGCCACCCAGTGAGAGAAGCCATGGGGCAGCTGTGGGAAACGCTAAACACTGAACCCCCATATGACCCAGCATATATCTCCAAGAGAACTGGAAACAGGGACTTGGACAGATGATTGTATGTTTGTGATCCATGCTGCAGTGCAGAGGAACCCCAAAAATATGATGCTGTGTGAGAGAAGCCAGACCCAAAAGGCCACATATTGTGCAATTCCATTTACATGAAAAGTCCAGGATAGACAAAGCTATAGAAACAGAAAGCAGATTAGAGGTGCCAGGGGATGAGGCATGACTGCTAAGGGGTATGGAGTTTCCTTTGGGGCTGATGAAAACATTTTGAAACTACACAGAGGCGGTGGCTGCATGACATTTGAATGCACGAAATGCTGCTGCAATGTGCACTTTAAAATGCTTACTATTTTATTATGTGAGTTTCACCTCAATTAAAAAAAAAAAAAATCTCCACCAGGGCAGCCAGATGTCTGAATGTGGTGTCTAAGAACTGGTGAAAAAGACAAGCGCAAATTATAGGGCGAGGGAATAGGAAAATGGGATTGGGTCTGACTGGGGGCCCAGGGAAGACCTGACATGAGTGGCCCCATCTCTGCAGGGGCCTTCAAGAAGTACAAGTCACTTTGGCGGCCAGACTGGGGGAGGCCGAGGAGAAGATCAAGGTCCTGCATTCAGGTATTATCTGGAACGTCCCCTGCTCTTGCCTGGGGCCCCCCACCCAAGTCAGTCCTGGATGCCTGGAGAGGGGAGGGGGGGGAACACAGGGGCACGGGCTGGGTCTGCCAGGCTCATGTGTTCTAGAACCAGGAGGGCAAGAGGGGAGTTTGGGAAGGGAGAGAGAAAGCCTGCCCTCCCAGCTGGGGGCCACAACCCTGGTGCTGTGGAGAGAGGGTTCCAGGTGATGATGTCGGGGGCGGCACCTGTACTGCCCGCAGAGGCTGGGATGCACCCAAAGTGAGCCATAGTGACAGCCTGGGGGGTGCAGCAGGGAGCTATGGGATCTGGGACAAGCTAGGGGGCCCAGGCCCTGTCTAAAGAGGCGGCCACTGCTCTTTAGGGCTGGGTCTGGCCAATCCATTCATTTTTTCTGGAGAAATCAGAAATCTGGGATTTGATGAGAAACCTCCCACTTGCTGTAATATTTAATAAATGTGACTGTGGACAGTCTTCTCTCACTGCCTGAGCTTCAGTCTGCCTTCTAGGCCCCACAGAATGAGTGGAGTCCCCCTCCATGGTGGGGCCCAGCCCCCTCCCACTCTGGGCTGGGGCCTCACCCTGGTTCTTTTCCTTTTCCCAGCGTTAAAGGCCACACAGACGGAGCTGTTGGAGCTGCGGAGGAAATACGAGGAAGAGGCAGCGTCCAAGTAAGTGAACACCTGCCCCGGTGTGGGTGTGCTGCCTTCCTCCTCCCTCCCTCCGGGGCCTGCCCCTCCCTCCCACCTTCCTAGAACTGCCCTTTCCTTCTGAACCTCTTAGAACTGCCCTCTCCCTGTGCCACTCCCAGTGTGTCACTTCTTTCTGACCCTTTCCTCCCCCTGACACTTTCCTAGAGGCACATATTTCTTTCAGCACCCTTGGCTCCCACCCCATACATGCACAGGCGTCCACCAGGTACCATAGGTGTAACTGATGCTCAGTTACAGCTCACCCTCACCCCTTCCTCCTGGGGTCCCCACTCTCCAGTTCCACAGTTGACTCTCCGGAGTCAAGTGGCAGAAATCTAGAAGTGTGCTTTCAAGCTTAAAGAGCCCCTCTTATCCCGTAAACACTCACCTGAGCACCTTACTGTGTGCCCAGCACTGCCCCTGGAGGACAAATCAGACACATGACCGTGCCCTCAATTGAGTACAGGAGACAGACCATAACTGATGTCATTCATTTATTTGCAGACACCATTGAGCATCTTCTGTCTACCTGGCACTGTACTTGGCACATGGCAAATGCCATGAAGGAAAGAATCAAGAGAGCAATAGGGAATACTGGGGTGAGGGTGAGGGAAGGGTGCCTATTAGCCAGGGAAGTCAGGGAAGGCCTCTCGGAGGAGGTGACTTTTGGCTGAGCTCTGAAAGATGAGAAAGCAGTGACCTGACCATGTGAAAGATGCTGGGAAGGGTGCTTCAGGCAGTGGAGGCAGCATGGGCAAAGGAAGGCCCTGAGCATGTGTGAAGTTCGTGTGGGGGCTTGGTCACCAGAATGCTCCCCATGGACCTCCTGTGCCCCCAGCCCACTAGAGGGGAGATACAGGAGGTGGTGGCCTGCCCTGGTCCCAAGGTGCTGGCAGTCAGGGGGAGGAGTCAGCAGAATATAGGCCTGACCACCTGGGGGGAGCTGAGGGCGGCCTCCTGGGGGACGTTTTTGGGGCTGTTCACATGCGCGGGTTTGGCTCGGTGGGCAGCTCCTCCTGGGGGTGGCGGGGGCCAGGTTGCCTGGACAGGGAGCGTGTGCTCTGGTCTCCTTCCGCTTCCTCCAGCCAGGCTTCTGTCTGGCCCAGCCTGGCTCTCTCCAGGGGAAGGGCAGCGCCGCCTCCTCGGCCCTCCACTGCCAGGGCCTTGGACTCAGGGGCTGCGGGTGCTAGGATGGGTGCTGCTGCCGGGAGCCCCTCCTCAGGGCCTCGTCCTTCTGTCTCAGGGCAGATGAAGTCGGCCTGGTCATGACCAACTTGGAGAAAGCAAATCAGGTGAGGAGAAGCCTGCCGGCTCCTGTGTGGGCAGGGGGGGCTCCTTCTCCCAGGCTGGGTGCAGGGAAGGGGCTGGGCTCACTCGCTATTTCGTGAGCTTCTAGCCGCGCGGGTGCTGGGTGCCCAGGACGGCTGAGACCCAGTCCCTGCCTTCACTGAGCTGCCGGGTAGGGTGGGGGATGCCCACGGGCTGTTTGGAAACAGTGTGACCCCGGTCATCACGGACAGGAAAGGAACACCTGACCCAGGCTGCGCGGAGGAGGGAAAGCGACCCGTGGGGTCGGATGGACAGACATGAAGCCGAGGCCTGACGACCAAGTGGGAGAACGTAGGAGACCACAGGCTTCCTTCCCCGCTGGGCTCGTGCTCAGGAGACCTCCTGCTGTCTCCTGACAGTGGGAGGAGGGAGCAGGCTGTGACCCCGGCCTACAGGTCCTTGTCCCCAGGGGGTCTGGGATCGTGTCTCCACCAGACTAAGTAAAAGAACCCCATGCTCCATGGGTGGAAGGAGGGAAGGGGCTGCTTCTCTCTCACGCTCCCCACCTGGGATCGCCTCCAGCCCCTCCCTCAGGCTGAGCCCTGGAGTTGCTATCGTCCAGTCCCAGACCCAGACCCTGGCAAGTCCTTTAGCATCTCCAAACCTCAGTTTCCACATCTAGAGATGGGGTCCCCACATCCTGCTCTTCCTCCAGCTCCAGATGTGTCGGCATGGCATCTGGTGGGCACATTTGGATAGGGCTCTCTCGTGTGCCCTCGCCCCCTTCCCTCCCTGGTCCCTGCAATTCCAGGAGCTGGGGGTACAGTTGGAAGGGCGAACAAGGCCTCAGGCACTCTGTAGCTGGGCCCGGAGAGAAGGCATCGCCATCCCTCAGGGTCTGCGGGGCCACCAATGTAATGGGAAAAGCGGTCATTTTCTAGAAGCCCAGACTGCAGAAGGGCAGGGCACTTCTCCTGCGGGGGAGACTTGGATAAAGAAGTTGGTTCCCAGGCCCTGTCCCCACAGGACACCACCAGGAGAGGCAGTTCCAACCTGCCCGGCCTCCCCCTTCCTCAAGGGCAGGAGCCACACCTGAACCCCACGGCCCTCCTACCACAACCCAACCCCCAACCCTCATGACCACCAGGGCTCCTGGGAGCTTGGATCTCACCTACTTTCCAGAATGATTATTGATGAGTCCCATTTTTTATAGATTGCATAGTATTTTAGCTTAATTTTTTAAATAGGATCCGTTTACATGGCTCAAATCTCAAAAAGGGAAGGTATACAGTTCAGAGAAAGGTCCATTTCCCTTTCTCCTGGTTGTCCTTGCAGCCTCTTCCCCATCTCTTGCATCTCCTTCCAAAGTCTGTCCATTCACAAGTTCTGGAACGCGTCTGTTTTCACCCTTTTTCTAAACAAAAACCATAGTGCACAGTATACAGAGTTCTGAACCTTGCTTTTTCCAGGCTCGTTCCGTGCCCAAATACAAAGCAGTTTGCTCTCTGGCCTTACAGCTGCGTAAGCATGCCCCATTGTCTTACACAGGGGTCAGCAAACTTTCTGTAAAGGGTCAGAGGGTCGATATTTGCCACCCATCCCTACTCAACTGTACCATTGTAGGCAGAACTCATAGACAGTATGTAAATGGATGAGCACGGCAGTGTTCCAATAAAACTTTATTTATAAAAGCAGGTGTTGGGCCAGATCTGGCCCCTGGGTTGTCATTTGTCAGCTCCTGGTCTACCCAGCCCGCTAGTGATGGGTATTTGTGGTTTTTCCAATCTTTTACCATCACAATCAGTGTTGCAGTGAATTATGTGGGGGGGGGGGG
>PVIY010014389.1:0-23140 GCA_004026745.1 Myrmecophaga tridactyla | reverse complement strand
TGTTTTTAATGTTTTGTTTTGGTTTTTTATGAGTGAAAGTAAAACCAGCTCATTATAATAAAGTTGGAGAAAAAAGGTCACCATGTTAGGTTAATATCTGTATTTGTTACTATTATCATGAACGCAAACATGAAATTTCTGGAGCAGAACAAATTCATATGATGTCTTACAGAATAATAAACACGCCAGTTCCCCTTTGCCCCAATCCTTACCTTGGGGTGACACAACAAGAGCCAGATGTCATCCTACATGTGCTGGAACTTGCACTGGAGGTGAGGAACCCCCCAAATGTGAATCTGGGTGGTTCTGTAGGAACGGGGCTGCTGTCCCCTGACCCCTTCCGAGGAAGAGAAGTCCTCTCCAAGTACCTTGAGCAGCAAGGCCCTGTGCTCTCACCCTTTGGCTGTAAGTTAATGTCCCCAGGGAGGAGACAGATGAGTGCCTTCAGCTTTATGGCCCAGGGGGTGTCTCCATGGCCCTGTCCTCATCTCCCTTTGAAATGTAAGCACGTACCTCCGGGAAGGTAAATTTTGCTGGAGCCCTCATTAGCTGATAAGTCATAAATTGACCTCAAAGGCTTGGCTCTTAGCCCATTTCCCCAATTACAGTAAAATCTGCTCAGAAAACCCAAACTGTGCAGAAACATAAAAATATTTTCTCTACAATCCCATAATCCCAGATTGTTCCCCAAACAAAACTGACTTGAACCATTCCTGGAACCAGGCAGGATACCAATAAATACACAAGCCAAGTGACAACACGGCTGTGTGCGTATCTCTGTATACACAGGGTGGGCACAATCTCCTGATCGCCAGGTCACTTCACGGGGTGGGGAACAACCTCAGCTCTTTCTAACTTTCCAAGCCATGGCTCAAGCTCCCATAAACCCTCAGGATGTGAACCCTCATGATAGCGTCATCTGGGCACGATGAGGTTAACCATTCCTATGAGGTAGTTGCTTTTTAGTGCCCATTTTACAGATAGGAAAACTGAGGCACCGGAGAATGAGGACTCCTGCCCAACCAAGATTACACAACGGAAAAGTGGCAGATTTGAGCCCAGATTTCTTGCCAAAGCCACGATGTTACATAGTTAGCATGTGGATACTTCCATCCAGACTTTGTTCTTAGAAGTTTTTGAAGAGTTGAGATCAGCCCTAGACCCAATTCAGCAGTGGCAGCGATGGGATTTTAAGCTCTCAGCACCCCTGTGCTGTAAATGTCTTTCACTGCTCCTGTCTCACAAAAGGGGAACTGAGTCCCAGGGAGGGAAAGTGATTTGCCCAGGGGCTGCAAAAGCTTGTGAGCTGGGGCACCTTCTCTGCAGACGCCCCCTCTCCCCAGGACTCGCTGTGCACAGGCCCTGGGGACAGATTCCTGCCTTCTGATAGGCGGGCCTGAAGTTTATTCGGCAGGCAGAAGGGGACTGGAAACATGTGGAAGCTCTCCCATTCCGCCAGGATGTTCTCCCGTCCTGCCCTGGAGGACTGGGAACCTGCTAGTTCTGCTTGGGAGTCCAGAGCCTCCTCGGCAGCCTTTCACCCTGTCCTCCCAGCTCAGGGATAGGGTGGAGGCGGGGGGCACCCAGAGCTCCAGTACTGCTCATATCCCTCCAGGGCTGGGTCCAGGATCAAGAAAGGGGGACCCCAGGTCCTCGGAGACGTGCCTCCCGCCCCCTGGCTGAGCCAGTGCCGGGAGAGGGTGGGGGCCCAGGGGCGGCCCCAGTGTGGCCTCGTCCCCTCTCCACCATGCTCACCGCAGTCTCCTCCCTAGCGCGCGGAGGCTGCCCAGCAGGAGGTGGAAAGCCTTCGGGAGCAACTCGCCTCCGTCAACAGCTCCATCCGCCTGGCCTGCTGCTCGCCCCAGGGACCCAGTGGGGTGAGGATGGGGGGCTCAGGGTGGTGAGGAGGGGACCCAGGGGGGTAGGCTGGGAGAGGCTGAGTTTGTGGCTGTGCACATGGGGGAGACGTGTTCGTATGAATGTGTACATCTGTATGAGCCTCGGTGGGTATATGGGGGTGACATGGCGTCTCAGTTGCCGAACTCAGTGTGTTCAACGTAATTACTGTGTCTTGCTTCACCAGCTGAAGGTTAAAAAAAACTACTGCCAGTTTTTCAAGCTCAGGCTCCCAGATACCCTGACTAGCAAGAAGCCTAGTATCTTCCTTTGGAGGCTCCCTTCACCCCCAGTTGTCCAAGAATGCCAGGAACTTAGGTCAAAGGGCACCATTCCTATTGCCAGAAACTGGGCAGAGAGAAAAGGGGCGAGTTGGAGCAGTACAGCGGCGGTGCAGTTTTGCCGACCACCCCTAGGCGTCGCTGTTGCCCTCTGGTCTTACAGGGCACTGGGGCCGGGTCCCAAACTCTTGAGGTTTTACTCGCACACTCAGCCACCGGTTCCAAAGGGGTTTCCCACCCAACTGCATGCTAGAAAGAACCAGTCTAAAGCCAACAACCTTGAGGTTCCTGGGTTAAGCCTGGTTAATCAGTTCATTTTTCTCTTCCACCCTGATTAGCTGTCCTACTGGGATCCTGGGATCGTTTCTACCCTCTCGCATATATTAGGGATCTCCAATCCACCCCCCCCCAACACACACACACACACCCCAGAAGGCCTTCGGCGCCCAGGTGAACCGGTCCACCTTCTCTCCATATCTCTGCATCCCGAGGGATGGGGGTTACAATTCCTTACACATGACAGGTCAGCTTCGGGGTGATTTGTGGTCCCCAGCCACGAGCCTGAAATGGCCAGCACTATTGTGCTGCAGCCGGCACCCTGACACCCAGGCCCACGTGTCCGTGTCCCGTCCGTTTAGATATTGGTGTGTGTCTATGCAGTTACTGTGTGCCTATGACCTTGAAGCCAGTGATTGACCTTAAATCATTCGCACAAGTAAGACCTTCCTTCTGCATGTACTCAGGGGATCCCCCAGAAATTACCTCAGAGTATGTGCTCGGTAAATATACTGCTGCTGTTGTGATGATTGTGGTTTTTTGGTGGGTCTGGAGGTTATTTTTGCCCACGTGGGCAGTTGGCCTATTTGAGCACAAACAACATCTGTGTGTGTCCCAGTGGTTTATGCATGTGAGTGTATCCTCTTAGTGCCTGTGTATTTCTGTGTGTGTGTGTGTGTCAGCACGAGTGTTTGGGCAGGGGCAGAGGTCAGTGTGCTCTGTCAGCAGGGCGTCCTTGTGTGTGTCTGCCAGCATCCGTGTCCCAGGAGATAATGTGTGTGTGTGTCCATTTGTCTGGGTGTCTGCATACCAGGGAAAGAGTGAACACAACAGAGAGGGAGGTGGGGGAGACAGCAGAAGAGCTCATGAGGGCGCCTCGGAAGGGAATCTGCCAGTGGTTCTTAATTAACCCCCATGGAACCCTGCGACCGCCTGTGCTAATCAGTCACAGGGAACTTGCTGGTTTGAGGAGGGCACAGTTTTCCCTAGCACAGCCGTGGTGCTCGGTGCTAATTAATTTAGTGTATTAATGGCATCCGTTTCCTGTTTTAATTGGCATTTATCTCCATGGAAGAATTGCCAGGGTTGATGGTGGTGGTTGTTTTTCTCATGTCTCTTGGATTCATTTGTAACTGAGCCTAAGACCAGCCTAACTTCAGGTGCCCTTAAACAGCAACCTCTCGGACTTCATCCAGGACAAAGGAGCCTAAAATTTGGAGCAGTTGGAGCCTAAAACTTGGGGCTTGGGGCTGATGGCAAATTAGGAGGGGCAAGAAACCACCCCCAAATGTAGCTTGTAGCTTCAAGGTCTCAGGTCTGTCCCCTGAGTTCTCTTGCTGCCTAGGCTAGGGACAGTCCCGTGGGGTCAGAACAGGGTCTTTGCAAAGCCAGACCTTCCATGCTGTTCTCTTCGCTGAGAACACCCTATCACCACCATTTTCTTGCAACTAACTACTTCATTTTTTGTTCTTTTTTTACTGAATGCTTAAATCAAAATACATTATACATAAGGAAAAATGTACTTATCATAAGTATACAGCACATTCCATTTTCATAAAGCAAGCCAGCAGCCAGATCAACGATTAGAACATTCCCACCCCCCAAGAAGATCCCCTCAAACTCTCTTCTAGCCACTGTCCCTAAAGGGAGCCATTATCCTGACTTCCACCAGCACAGATGGATTTTGCCTGCTTTGTATCTGATTTCAATGGAGTCACAAGGTGTGTGCTCTTTTGCATCTGGCTTCTTTCACTCCGTATCATAGGTAGAGAGTGGCTTCTGCTGTGTTGCTGGTGGTAACTGAGTGTTCCTTTTCACTGCTGTATAGTATTCCATCGCGTGATTGTACTAAAGTTTATTTCTCCATTTTCCTGTTTTTGGACATTCTGGTTGTTTGCAGTTTGGGATGATTTCAGAGAGCTGTGGGCCTGTGTGCGTGCCTCTTGGTGCCCAGGTTACTCCCATTACCCTTGGGCGCTTACCAGGGAGCAGAGTCACCGATCTCAGGGAGGCTTACATTCAGCTCTAGCAGATGCTGCTGAGCAGTTTATCATACTAATTGCTTACTTATTCTTGAACTCCATCACAGTTTAGACACCTCTTTCTCCAGAAAACCTTCTCTGATTTTTTCCTGTCCCTCCTGACGGAGTTGCACGCAGAAGGGGAAAGACATCAAACTAGTGAGCCCAGCCTGGGCAAAGGCTGGTGGGTGGGACTGGGATGGCCACAAGCCGGTCAGAAGCCCGGGCCTGGCACTGGGAGCGGGCACTGGGAGCTAGCCCACGTTTGGGCTCCCCGTTGTGCCTGGGATCCAGTGACAGGGAGGCCCCTCAAAGCGCCCCTCTGCCCCCAGGATAAGGTGAACTTCGCGCTGTGCTCGGGCCCGCGGCTGGAGGCCGCCCTGGCCTCCAAGGACAGGGAGATCCTGCGGCTGCTGAGAGACGTGCAGCACCTGCAGAACTCCCTGCAGGAGCTGGAGGAGTCGTCTGCCAACCAGATCGCAGACCTGGAGCGGCAGCTCACAGCCAAGTCCGAGGCCATCGAGGTCAGTCCCGGAGGCCCCAGAGGGCAGAAGGACGGCCCCCGCCGGACTCCCAGCCACATGGACTGGCCTCACCGTCTTTGTTTGCTCTTCTAGAAGCTGGAGGAGAAGCTCCAGGCCCAGTCTGACTATGAAGAAATCAAAACAGAGTTGAGGTACTACGGGGAGGCCCGCCCCCCCCCCTGACTCCCAGCCCTCTTCTTTGGTTGGGGGCACCTGGGGAGGCCGGAGGGGCCCTCGGCTCAGGTTATCCTGTCCCCACTCCCCTGGGTGCCGTGTGGCCCTCCTGTTGCTCCCTGCTGGTACCTTGGGTGTGTAGGCTGCCTTGCTGATCCGTGGGTGCTGTGACTAGGGGTCCCATGAGTTAGCCAGATGAGCTAAGTCCAGATGGTATGGGGCTGGGTGGACCCAGCCTCCTCCCAAGGGCCGCCCTGGCCCTGTTAGCACACTCGCTGCCTGAGGCTTTTGGTGCATTCAAATCCACAGACATCAGGGCCCTGGGGTTGGGGTGCAGGGGTTCCCAAGCAGGGAGGGTAAGCAGGTACAGATGCCTCTTGCGGGGCCCTTCCCCAGCCCCGGGGAGCCCAGCTGATCTCTCTGCCCTCCCTGCAGCATCCTGAAAGCCATGAAGTTGGCCTCCAGCACCTGCAGCCTCCCCCAGGTGAGCACCCCTGCCCCTGTTCGTACGGGGCAGCCAGCCCCAGGGAGCCTCCTCCCTGGGAGCCTTCCCAGCCTGGCTGCCTGTGTCCCCAGGGCCTGGCCAAGCCTGATGACTCGCTGCTCCTGGCAAAAGAAGCCTTTTTCCCAGTGCAGAAATTCCTGCTAGAGAAGCCGGTGCTCCTGGCCAGCCCAGGTAAGGGGGGAGGCTGCCCCCAGGGGGTAGGGAGTGGGGGGCTGCCCTAGGGTCCCTGGTATTCGTTTCCGCGGGCTGGAGAGCAACAGAGAAAGGGACGCACCAGAATTGAGCACCAGCTGCCTGGCTGTCACTGAGCTGGGAATATCCGAGGCCTATCCGGCAGGCAGTGACCCTGTACAACAGCCTGAACTTGGAGACTTTACTGAAGAGGGGTCCTAAGGCCTGTAGATGGCATTCAGCTCCCCACCTTGCCTTCTCTGGGGCAATGTGGCCAGCTTTGACCCCATGAGTGACTCTGTGGCTTGTAGCGGTGGCCCCGGGCCAGCCTCTGTGTGCTGCCTGTGTCCTCATCAGTAACACAGGTGCAGTGAGGGGACCTGCCCGGGCGGGGGTGGGGATTGTGAATGTCCCAGCCGGATGCATCCTGAGCACTCAGGAAGGGGCTGTCCCAACACTGTGGCCACCGACCCGGTGCCCCTGCTCCCCATTGTGTTCACACGATGGCACTTAGGGCTGTTTTCATTATTGTTAATGAAGGGGGGCTCCCCGGAGGCAGCATTTGAACTGGGCCTTGAAGGACGAGTTGATTTCGGAATGCGGAGTAGGGGGTGGGCAGAAACAGCCAACAGTGGCATCGGCCCTTCTGACTTCTGCTGGACACCTAAGGAACCTCTCTCTCCCTCTCCGCCCTCCCCCCTCTTTCTCTTCTCCCTCCCCACTCCTTGTGTCCTTTCTCTCTCCCGGCCCCATCTCTCCCTGCCCCCGGCTGTTCTAGAGGAGGACCCTTCAGAGGATGATTCCGTCAAGGACTCTCTGGGCACGGAGCAATCCTACCCCTCCCCTCAGCAGCTCCCGCCACCACCGGGGCCCGAGGACCCGCTGTCCCCTAGCCCCGGGCAGCCCCTGCTGGGCCCCGACGGCCCGCGGACATTCTCGCTGTCCCCCTTCCCCAGCCTGGCTGCAGGCGAGAGGCTGGTGGGGGACGCGCTGCTGTCCAAGCACCTGATACCCCCAGCCGCCTTCAAGGGCGAGACGGGGGGCCTGCTGCTGTTCCCCCCAGCCTTCTACGGCGCCAAGCCCCCCACGGCCCCAGCCACCCCAGCCCCAGAGCCCCCCGGGGCCCTGGAGCCGGCGGAGGGAGGGGGCGGGGGCCTGGCTGCGGCAGCCACGGCGGGGGCGGAGGAGGAGCAGCTGGACACAGCCGAGATCGCCTTCCAGGTGAAGGAGCAGCTGCTCAAGCACAACATCGGGCAGCGCGTGTTCGGCCACTACGTGCTGGGGCTGTCACAGGGCTCGGTCAGCGAGATCCTGGCCCGGCCCAAGCCCTGGCGCAAGCTCACGGTCAAGGGCAAGGAGCCCTTCATCAAGATGAAGCAGTTCCTGTCAGATGAGCAGAACGTGCTGGCCCTGCGGACCATCCAGGTGCGGCAGCGAGGTGAGTGCCCGCCCAGGCCGTCCCCGGGGCCCCGAGGGCTCAGGCCACCTGCGTGCCCAAGGCCCGGCCACACGTGGCAAGGAGGCGGGGGGCTCTGCTGCAACCCGGGGTGGAGGACGTGACCTCGCAGTGCCCCCTGTGCTCCCCTCTGCAGCTCCCCTAATCCCCCCACCCCCAGGGGGCAGCTCAAGTCACCAATGATGCTGGGAAGGGGCTGGGCTCCAGGGCTGCCCCCTCCAGCCTCAGCTGACCCAGCTGTGAGCGGCCTGGGGAGCTGCCCGCCCTGGAGGACTCAGTTTTAAGGCTAATCAGCGGCTGAAGGGTCCACCCCCACTTTGACCTCATGCACACCTGGGCTCAAACCCCAGCCCTGCCCTTCACCCAGTGGGTGACCTCAGCGTTCCCCATCTGCCAGCCCCCGAGGGTGGTCATGAGGATTGAATGAGAACAAACTGTGCAGCACAGCCCCTGCACATGGTCACCACTCCAGAGCTGTTACCTGTGGCTTTTGTCAATATTGTTATTATTAGCAATAATTCACTTGAGCCAGAATTGCTCTGGGTCCACGGCTTGTCACAGAGACAACACCACGGCCACACCACACTCCATCACACCCTGGATCTGGAAGCCTCCCCCCCTGCCCTGCCCCCCTGCAGGGATCAACCCCCATGGGTCCCCACGACAGATGCCTGCCTTCCTTCCCTAGGTAGTATCACCCCGAGAATCCGCACGCCCGAGACGGGCTCTGACGATGCCATCAAGAGCATCTTGGAGCAGGCCAAGAAGGAAATCGAGTCCCAGAAGGGGGGTGAGTGACTCAGCCTGGGGCTGCACTTGAGCAGAAGTGAGATGCCCCCACCTCCACCCACCTGCCGGGGGGATGTCAGGCAGGTGTGAACCTCTCCGCCTCCCGCGCCCGCATCCAGGCTGGATCCAGTCTGGGAGTGGGGAACCACGTGAGGCCGGAGATGCCCAAGTTCATTAAAACTCCATAAAACTTAGACTTCAGTTCCTCAGTCGCGGCGGATTAAATGACACAATTACAGAACGGTTGCCTCTCTGGAGGTCAGGGTGCCTTCAGTATCCGGGAGGCAGAATAGTCACCTGGGAACTGGTGAAACACACAGGTGCCTGAGCCTCCTGCCCTTGCCTGTCCGTCTGTCCCTCCTGCGTGTTCCCGGGGAGACGCTCTCTCACCTGCTTTGCCTCCCACCTCTCCAAACTTTCCTAGCAAGGGCCTGTATTTATCTCTTGTGGCTGCTGTTTACAAATGACCGCAAACTAGTGAACACGGCACGTGTTTATCATTGCACACTCCTGGCGGTAGGAGTCCACATGGGTCTCACTGGGCTAAAATCAAGGTGTGGGCAGGGCTGCACCCACCCTTTCGGAGGCTCTAGGGGAGAATCCATTCCCTGGCCTTTGCCAGTTCCTAGAAGCTGCCTGCATTCCTTGTCTTGTGGCCCCTCCCTCAGTCTTCAGGCAGCATCTCTCTCTCCCTCTCCCTCACCTGCTTCCCTCACTGTTTCCCTCATCACATCTTCTCTGACTCCTGCCTCCCTCTTATAAGGACCCTTATCATTCCACGATAACCCAGTTTCATTGAGGTGAAATTCCTTTTTCATTGAGGTAAAATTCACAGAACGTAAAACTCACCATCGTAACCGTTCTTTATGTACAGTTCAGTGGCATTTAGTACATCCACAAAGGTATGCAGCCATCACTTCTGCCTAGTTCCAGAACGTTTCACCATCCCAAAAGGAAACCCCATACCTATTAAACACCCACTGCCCGCTCCCCCCTCCCCCAGCCCCTGGCTACCACTAATTTATTTTCTTTCTCTGAATTTGCCTGTTCCGGGTTTTTCATTTAAATGGAATCACACAACATGTGGCCTTCTGTGTCCAACTTCTTTCATTTCACATAAGGTTTAGGTCTCTCCACGGTATAGCTGGAGTCCGAACTGCATTTTTACATCCGACTAACATTCCCTTTTATGGCTGTTCCACGTTTTGTTTACCCAGTCATCCACCGAAGGACATTTGGGCTGTTCCCACCCTTTGGCTTTGTGAACCTGTGCAGCATAAGCACAGGTGCTGTGGTGAGGATGTGGATGTGTTTGAGGTGGGGGGCATTTCTGCCTACCTCAGTGCCCTTTCTCCATTAGCCTCCCAAACGTTGGGGCTCCCCCAGGGCTCCACCCCAGCCCTCTTTCTGGCCCTTCCGATTCTCTCCTGGAAGTTGCAATAACCGAGCACTCCCATGGCTCTCCCTTTCCACGCCAGCCCCCTCTGGAGAGTTCCAGAGCTGCTGGGCCTGGCCGCCAGGTGCCTCTCAGCCTCTCCTGCTCAGCCTGTCAGGATGCAGCTCCTCAGCGTCCTGCCCCACACCCGCCCACTCGGGCTCTGGGAACCTCGTAACACGTGGAGCTGCCACCATCCACCCTGTCACACAGGCCAGAACCCAGAGTACACGGAGGCATTAGCCTAGGCTCCCCACCCTAGGACCACTTACCCTCCAGTGTTTGTTTTTTTAAACTGGTCCAGCCTCTTCACTCCTCCTGAGCTCCTAACATCACTTGCTAGGACGTTTGCAGTAGCCTCCTCACTGGCCTGGTCAGTGACATTCCAGCCCATTCTTCACCAATAAATCAGAGGGATCTTTCTAGAACACACACATGGTCCTTTTGCTGCAGAGAGCCTTTCTGTGGTTTCCTGTTAACTTCAGGGTTAAATCCCAAGTCCTCGGCAAGGCCTAGAGACCCTAAGTCTTCAGCTCCGTCCCCCCAACCCTTCCATGCTTCATCTGTGAAGTGCTTAGAGTCCCACCAACCTCTGTGTCTGTAGTCATGCTCTCCTTCTCCAGTGCCATTCCCCTGGCCAATTCCTGCTCACACTTGACAACTCAACTCAAATGCCATCTCCTCTAGGAAGCCCCCACCCAGATGGACCAGATGCTATCCCTCCTTGGCTCCCCCATAATTACCCAAACACTGGTTGCAATGCAGCCAGACTAGCCTGGCTAGAAATTCTGGCTCTGCTGTTTATTAGCTGTGTGACCTTGGGCAAGTTGCTTAGCCTCTCTGTGGCTCTATCCTCTCATCTTTAAAATGGAGACAATATTAAAACTACTCTCTAGGGTTATGTGAGGCTTAAATGAGATGAGGCCCACCAAGCCATCACCCTGTGGTCACTCCTGTGTACTTCTGTTACGTTATACTTAGTAACACTCTTTTACTTTGCCATGTTACAAATGACTCACCGGTTTGGGGCTGTCACACCCCACAGCCAGCCCAGGGGTGTCACCGGGTCTGGGCTTCCCCCTCCCACTCCGATTTGCAGTGTCTGCTGCCCCCTGGTGGCTGATCAGGGCCAGCATTCCCAACTCCCAAGCTTCCTCTGCTCGCTGCCCAGATTTCCCCAGAGCTTTCCTGGGGACCCTACTTATGGGGGCCCTCAGCTCCTGCATCTGGCCACTAGAGGGGTGGAGGGCAGAGGGCGGCTTAACCTGCCAGGAGCCTACACCGCCCCTCCCGATATAATCCACTGAGCTTCTACTATGTTCAGACTAATTTCTTTATTCTTGGTCAGCTGCTGTAGAAGAAATCCATTCATTCAGTAAATATTAAGCACCTACGGAGTGCAGTACTCAGCCTACAGCCTGTGAGGCATATTACGGTGAGAAGAACCATGAGAACCATCTAGTCTACCCTCACCAGGCAGGCAGCACAACCGAGGCCAGAGGGGGGAAGATCCGTGCTCACTTACACACAGGAGAGCCCAGGCCTCCCGAAGGCCGTGACTCTCCTCCTAGGGGTCGGAAACAGGCAGCAGGGGAGAGCGTGTGCCCCGAGCATGCCAGGCAGGGGGTTTACCTGCAGGGTCTCTGAAGGGTTCATGCATGCAAGAGAAGTACCAGAATTATCCCCCCGGAAGCACCAAAGTTGTCCCCACACACCCCTGGCAAAAGCAAGCACTAAATGGGGCACAGTAGCAGTGCTGGGGAGGAGATGAACGTGGCTGGCCACTGGCTTGGGAATTCCACTTCTGGGTATCAGAGAATATCTAGAATGGATACACAGATCTAAACATAGGCTGTTCTTTTATTCTTGTTTACAATAGTAGCAAACTGGAAACAACCTAAGTGTCCAGCAGTGGGGGATCAGGTGTCAAAGCAGAGACTCTCCATTAAAAGGAGTGTGCATCCATTAAAGACGGAAGAGCTTCTAATGATAAGAACAAATGTCCATGTTGATACTAAGTGGGGACAAAGCAGCCTACGCTCCGCGTATCAAATGAGATGACACTACACATATAGTTTAAAAAACAGACCAGAAGGAAATACGTAAGAATATTTCACATAGTTGCTTCTGAGAGAAGGATTAGGGAGTATTTTTATTTGCATCTTAATTTTCTTTATTTTCCTAGCTCTCCACAGTAGCCATGTGTCACCTTTTTTTTCAATTGAAGCAAAATTCACATAACATAAAATTATCTATTTTTAAGTGTACAAATCAGTGACATTTAGAATGTCCATTATGTTGTGCAAGCACCACCTACTTCTGTCTGGTTCCAAGACATTTTGATCACCCCAAAAGGAGATCCTGTACCCATTAGTGGAAGCTCCTATCCCTTTCTCCCTACCCCACCCACCCCCAACGCTGGTAGCCACTTACTAATCTACTTTCTGTCTCTCTAGATTTGCCTGTTCTGAACATTTCATATAAATGGAGCCAAATAATTTAAGTGGCTTTTGTGTCTGACTTCTTTGACTTACAGTATTTTCAAGGCTCATCTGCATTATAGTATGTGTCAGAACACCATTCCTTTTTATGGCTGAATAATATTCCATTATTACACTTTTTTATTGGTAAAACAATAAAAATTATTTTTAGTGGGGCCATGAGGATCTTCTGGAATGAAGACTACACAAACAGAACATGGAGAAAGGGTTATCTCAGTCTTGCCTGGTCCAGGGACGGAGAGACCCTAGCATAGCGGAAGCCACTCAAAGGGCACAGGGAAACACCTTTTAGTTAATTCATTAATCATTGCTTCTCCAGGCCAGGTCAGGCAGTCCTAAGTTATGATATGCTCTCTTGTTTGCTTCATATACCACCTTCTCCTGTTCATCCATTCAAATAAAATAATGAACCTCTGAGAACCCACTGCCCAACACAAAGTCTAGAAAATTGCCAACCACTTAATCTTGCAGTGCTTTCTCCCTCTTCCCACCCCTACCTCCTCTTCAAGAAATCTCTTCCATCCTAGATTTTGTTCTCTCATCAGACTACATTTGCCTCTTTTAAATATTATTTTTTCACCAAATGACATTTGTTTATTTTGCCTGTTTTTGAGTTTTGTAGAATATATGTTAAAGGCTTTTGCCTTTCAATGTGATGTTTTTAAGATTCATGTGTAGTTTTGCCTGGCATCCTTTTCCCTGCTGAATAGTATTTCATTGCATGACTGTGCCACTGCTTCTTATACATTCTCTTGTCGATGGGTATTTGAGTTGATGCCACTATTTTTCTTTCAGAATAAGTGAAGGACATCTTTTAGGTACATCTTTTAGGTACTGTGGTGTTTCCCTCGTCTGTGAATATTTGCATAGTTTGTTCATAGTACATGCAAACAACGTCTTTTTTTCTGTGTTACATTCTCCATGAGCACTTTCTCCACAGTTACTAAAATATCTCTATCAACCTGATTGTTGATGGCTGTTTGATGTTCCACTATATAGTTGAACCATACCTTACTCTTACCTGTCCCCACTTGTTGGAAACAGGTTGCTTCTAGTGTTGCGCTTGGGTATAAATGCCAGCGCTGTGAACATCTCTGCACCTGGAGCTCTGTCCCGACAATGGGCCTCCTGCCGCCCCGTGTCCCCCCCCCCTCCACAGGTGAGCCCAAGAGCTCAGCAGCCCCTCTGAGCGTCGCCAACGGCACAGCCTCCACCAGCACCTCAGAAGATGCCATTAAGAACATCCTGGAACAAGCGCGCCGCGAGATGCAGGCACAGCAGCAGGCCCTGCTGGAGATGGAGGTTGCCCCCCGGGGACGCTCCGTGCCGCCCTCGCCCCCGGAGCGGCCCTCGCTGGGCACCGTGAGCCAGAACGGGGCCCCGGCCTACGTCAAGCAGGAGGAGGGCGGCGGTGGCAGCGCCACCAGCAGCAGCGCCACGCAAACGTCCCTCACGGTCCTGTCCCCCGCCGCCTTCGTGCAAAGCATCATCCGGAAGGTCAAGTCCGAGATCGGCGACGCCGGCTACTTCGACCACCACTGGGCCTCAGACCGCAGCCTGCTCAGCCGCCCCTACGCCTCCGTGTCCCCCTCGCTGTCCTCCTCCTCCTCCAGCTACTCCGGCCAGCCCAACGGACGCGCCTGGCCCCGCGGGGACGAGGCCTCTGCGGCCCCCGAGGACGAGGCGGCCGGGGGTGAGGACGACCCCCCCAGGATGGGCGAACTGAAGGCCGAGGGCGGCGGCGCCGAGACGGGCAGCGGTGGGCGGCTGGCCTACTACCCTGCCTACGTACCCCGCACCCTGAAGCCCACCGTGCCGCCCCTGACCCCCGAGCAGTACGAGCTGTACATGTACCGCGAGGTCGACACACTGGAGCTGACACGCCAGGTCAAGGAGAAGCTGGCCAAGAACGGGATCTGCCAGAGGATCTTCGGGGAGAAGGTGAAGGCTGTGGGGGAAGGAGGCACCCCAGGCGGCCCAGAGGCCCATGGGACCCTGGAGAGGGTGGCGCCGGGCAGAGCCCAGCAAGGCGGGGAGGGGTGGAAAGAAGTGTATGTGACCGAGGCAGGATAGAGGCAGGATTCGAACCCAGATCTTCATGACTCTGAAATCCCAAGCTGTGTTTCCTGTGCCCAGCTCTACTTGGATGTAGAGGGCCAAGGTAAAGCTGGCACGCGGTACTGCGGTTGTGAAAATAATGAAATGCTTCTGTCCCTGTTAGTAAATAGCCACTTACCTCCCTTTCCCAGTATCCTCCATATCTCCCAACATCCAGCCATCGAAGGGTTAAGTCTTAGCCCAGCAGAGGGAGAGGGGTCTGCCCCATCCTGCTTGGCTGGATATTTAAGACTTTTTAAATATCACCTTGTCCCTGAGCAGAGGAATAGGCAAAAGGTCAGGAGAGCTCAGAGAAGGGACAAATGACTTAAGTGGGAGGCTTTGGAAGGCTTCCTGGAGGAGGTGGCATTTGATGAGTCTTAAAGGCCAAGAAGGATTTTTATATGTAGGGACATCCTCGGGAAGGACACTTGCAGGCACAAGCACCCAGCAGGCCTTTGGGAAATGAAGAACAAATGAAGGCATCATTCGCCTCTCCTGGAACTGGAGGGCACAGCAGCCCCTCTGGGTGGGGGGAGGGGGTCCCACTGACCTACCCCACCTGCCCCACCCATCCCCAGGTGCTGGGCCTGTCGCAGGGCAGTGTCAGCGACATGCTGTCCAGGCCGAAGCCCTGGAGCAAGCTGACACAGAAGGGGCGTGAGCCCTTCATCCGCATGCAGCTGTGGCTCTCGGACCAGCTCGGCCAGGCCGTCAGCCAGCAGCCCAGCGCCTCCCAGGGTGAGTACAGGCCAGGGCGCCCCATACTGCAAAGCTCCCCCCACTTATCCAGTCTGTGTCATGTGCAAGTGGGACTCCTCCTGCCTGCATCCACCCCTCTGCACCCTGAAGACAGGTTGGCTGCCCCCCTGCTCTTCCTGCTCCTCTTTTCCTCCTTCCTTTAGGGATTCTTGAACAGCTCACACCTGGCTACGTCAATCCCCTTTCACGCCTCTAGGTGGCGCCAGAGGGTCCAAATCAGGTGAAGAAAATACTCCCATCCCGGGTAGGTCCGGAATCCCTAATTGACCGAAGGTCTTAGACACATGCACAGCGCCCCAGGAGCTGGCAACCAGCCTCAGAATCCTTCTTAGCACAGGGCTTCTGGCAGCAGTTTCACATTCATTGATATTGACAGGGCAGAGTCTAAACTTCGCCCCAGTGAGGAAGTAGGCTAAGGGCTGCCCAAAGTCCCAGAGCTGGGGCAGTCAGGGAGGGGGGCCCAGGAGCCTGAGCCCCTCCTGCCATGAACCGTGGGCAGGTCTCCCAGGGTCCTGGTGAGTCATCCTGTCCCCTGGCGTCTCTATTCCCACGCTGGGATGAGGCCACATGCTGCAGGGACAGGACAGCGGACCTGCCCACTGAGCCCCGAGAACTACTTTGGGGGGGAAAGGTGCAAGCGGGTCCAGGAGGACCTGAGCTCAGTCTTGGCTCACCCATCTGTCAAGTGGGGATGGTCTGTAGACGAGACCCCCCCGCCCTCAGCTTCAGATAAATGGGGCAGATGGACATGGAGTGAAAGGAATATGTACCAGCAACTTGTCATGTCAAGTGACAAAAGCCTAAGTTCTGTGTGATGGCATTTGAAGTCACCCCTACCCCCACACTGCCAGCTCCTGTGTTAAAATGTGAGAAGGAGCCACTGCCCTCCAGCCTGGGGCCCAGGGGTTGCACTCAATAGAAGCAGGAGGTAGGAAGAGATAGGGAGGGAAGGGCCAGGGCTCTGTTTGTTTTTGTTTGTTTGTTTAAAACACACGCACATAAAAGGAAATTTGAAGCAAATAGGGCAAAATGTTAACATCTGGGAGGGGCTAATAGATTCTTTTCTGTGTGTTTCGATATCTTTGAAATATTTTATAATTAAAAATCTTAACTAAAAAAAATTCTGCTCCCCCAAGGCCATTATGAGATCAGATCAGGGCACGCGCTGACCACTTTGGAGCAGTTTGTTCTCTCATCCTGTCTCAGTCCCCATGGAAAGGGCTGACGTCATTCCCATTTTACAGATGAGGAGACTGAGGTCAGAGTAGGGCCCAAAGTCACCAGGCCCATTAGTGGCAGAGCCTGGATGGGAGCTAGTTAGCCATTGTGCTCGGCACCTTCATTTACATGCTTCTGTTCTTTGTTTTGATTTTTTCATGTTTGGGTTTATTAATTTTTTTATTGTGGTCAAGTCGCATAACGTGCAATTAGCTATTTTAAAGTGTTCCATTCAGTGTCAGTTAGTGCATTCACAGCATTGTCAGCCATCACCTCTCTCTGGTTCCGGGACATTTTCACCACTCCAAAGGACACCTCATACCTATCAAGCAGTTGTACCCCCTTTCCTCCCCCAGCCCCTGGCAACCACCCATCTGCTTTCTGTCTCTATAGATTTGCCTGTTCTGGACTTCTCATAAAAATGGAATCATAGAACATGTGACCTTTTGTATCTGGCCTCTTTCACTTAACATGTTTTACAGGTTCGTGTGTTATAGTGTGGATCAGAACATCTTTCTTTTTTAAGGCTGAATTATACTCCGTTGTATGCATATGTCCTATTTTGCCTTTCCATGCACCTGTCGATGGACATTAGGTTGTTTCTACCTTGTGGTTGTGTGGACAGTGCTGCTAGGAACATTTGTGCACGAGGTTTTGTCTGTAGTTCTTTGGGCATATCCCTCGGAGTGGAATTGCTGGGTCATATGGTAATTCTATGTTTAACTTTTTGAGGAACAGCCAAACTGTTTTCCCCAGCAGCTGCACAATTTTACATTCCCACCAATATACAAGGGTCCCTATTTCTCCACATCCTCACCCACTCTTGGTACTTTCCACGTTTTTAATTATAGCCATCCTCGTGGTTGTAAGGCGATATCTCCTGGTTTTGATTTGCGTTTCCCTAATGACTAATTGTTTTGATTTTTAGCTTCTTTGTTGTGGAAGGATTTGGCCACAAATAGAATAGAGCTAAGCAGAGAGGGCGAAGGATGGCGTTCAGGTGGCAAGGACAATATGAACAAAGGCCTGGAGGCAGGGGCACATCCGGCTTGGGAAGAGGTGTGAGTGGAGGTGATGGCGGACAGTAAGTCCCCTTGTCCCCTGCTCACCTGCAGAACAGGATACCAGAGCCCTGGGTCCGTGGAATTAGGGCCCAGAAATAGCAGAGATGGGGAGCTGCAGCCACTGGCTGGGGGGCAGGGAGGGCAGCCCAGCCAACGCCCCCACAGCTGCCACTTGTCCAAGTCCTATGGGGCCTGACGGCAAGACAGCAGGCCTTCTGCCCATGAGGTCCCACAGAGCTTTGGCTGATGGGGGGGGGGACAGTGAGACAAAACCTTTCCAGCCCCCCATCTCCCCAGAGCCCCTGCTGTCTTGGCAGTCAGGGGTGTGAGCTGGTGGCCAAGGGGGGCTTTAAGCTGCACCCCTCTCCCATCAGCTGCCTGCCCCAGACCCCGGGTTAGTTAGCCAGCCTCGCCAGTGATGCCCACCAGGGTTGGCATCAATATTCCAGGCACTTCTGTGAGGCTGCTCCGAATTCTCCAGCAGCAGAGGAAGCCCTGCCCCTCAGAAGCCTGCCCTCCCATCCCCCCCCCGGCTCTCTAACTGGGTGTCTTTGTCCCACTTCAGTCTCCCCCCCGCCCCCCGGGTGTCCCTGCCTCTCTCCAGTCTCTTTCTGCCTTGGTCCTCACCCTCCCTCAGGGTCTCTGTCTCCCCACTGCCGTCTCTTCCTCATGCTCTCTGATGTGATGCCTGTTCCAGGTGGCCCGAGACAGAGGGTCCCCAGGGTGCAGGGCTCTCGGTGCTGAAGCCTGCACAGGCTCAGGATGACAGGGCGAGGGGACCCCTGCCCACTTACCTGCCCCCCACCCGCACCCCGTCCCGAGCCCCCTCCACGCATGAGACACCACCTCCCTGTCACCCTCCTCGGCCCGCTGCCTCCCACCTCCCAGCCCTGTAGTGAGGACGTCCCTCCCGACACTGTGGGGCCCCGGATCTTTCAAGTAACATGTCAGAGGCCACTCTCAAGGTCAGAAAAGGCTGGCGTTCCGTCTGGGGGGGCGGAGGTGGCGGGGGGGCAGCTGGGTGGTTCTTCCAGAATCTTCTAGGTTTATCTCCATCTCCTTCAGCCCACTCCCTCTCTGCCTGAAGACCCGGCCCTTTCCAGTAGGGATGTGGGGAAAGGATGACTTTCCAAAAAGTGGATATGTGGGCTGGGAGATCCTCGAAGCCACGTCTCCCCTCCAGGGGAGCCCCAGCCCTTCTCCGGCTGCCTGCAAGAGGTGGAAACAGGAAACAGCCTCTCGATTTCCTGGGCTGGTCCTTCCCCACCAGACTTGCATCTCTGCTGGGGACAGTGAGGGGCAGGATGTGGCCATGTCAGCTCAAGCCTCAGGTGGATGGATGACCCCTGGTGGCCAGGACCGGTTGGACTTGGGGACAGAGGGTGTAGGGAGGACAGAAGACTCCTCAAGACCCTACACAGGGCTGCTACTCAGAACCTTTCATGGGTAATCAGAGGTCCATGTAGTTACTAGGCAGATTTCTGCCCAGCCGTTCCTGCCTCCCCGGGCACTGGGGACTCACCATGACTAACATGTGGTCCCTGCTCATACTCAGTGGAACACAACTCTGGGAAGGGGAATTGGAGGTTGGGTCGTGAAGGATGCATAGGAGTTCAAGGATGGGGGAAGGTTTCTGAGGTAGCAAGACCAGGCTGAGTCAAGACATAGGTGCATGGAAGAACCTGGAATGTCGGCTGTGGGCTGCAAATAACCTCAGGTTTGTGACGTGGTTAGGGATAAGAGAATACAGAGCAAGCAGGTAGACTTGTTCTGGAAGCACTGGGGAGCCACTGAAGATTCTAGAGCCTGGGGACAGTCTGATCAGAATGACCCAACCTGCCTTCCACAGGGAGAGGCTCAGGATGTCATTGCTGAAAGCAAAGCCACCACACACGGTTATGGGACTCCCTTTACTTCCCAGTTATCATCCATTTTCAGGTTTATTATAACAGATTTCCAGCAGGTGGCAGCCAAGTGCCTTGAGGAAGAAGCGCCTTTTTCTACTGTGTTGGAAGGTACCCTCTGGACCAGCGTTGGGATTCCTAGACCCTCCACCCCCACCCCGAAGGGGGGCCTCCCTGGGCACATCCCCTGTCCTCTGTGGATAGTCAGAAGGCTCAGCCCACGCTGGGATGTCTGACCCCTCAGGGTGTGGGAGCTCAACCTTACTTACCTGATGTGAAGTCTTCCTGAGTCCCCTGAACAGGAGGTGCAAGTTCTGGCCCCATTGAACAGATGCCAGGACCGAGGCTGGACAAAGCCATCGTGCTCAGGCTCGCAAGCCCCAGATGTCTTGCAAATCGTTTTTCTAATATACAGTTCTATAAAATGCCTTTGGGTAAATGAGAAGTATGGTTGACAAACTAGATTTTTTTTTTTTTTTTTAACATGGGCAGGCACCAGGAATCGAACCCGGGTCCTCGGGCACAGCAGGCAAGCGTTCTTACCTGCTGAGCCACCGTGGCCCGCCCAAGCTAGCTTTTTTAATGTGCTAATGTACTGTGGACATCTTTTTATGCCATCATTTTATTGTTGTTTTTTTTAAACATTTTTTTATTGTGAAATATAACATATGCAAAAAAGCAGGAAATTTCAAAGTACATTTTAACAAGTAGCTATAGAACAAATTTCACAGTATGGTAGGCGTTACAGTTCTACAATTTTAGGTATTTCCTTCTTGTTGCTCTAAGATACTGGGACACTAAAAAGAAATACCAATATAATGATTCAGTAGTCTTACTCATTTGTTAAATCCTGTCTTCTCTATTGCAACTCCTCCTCCTTTGAGCCTTCTCCCAATCTTTAGGGATATTTCGGCAATGACTGTTCCAACTTCTTCATGCTGAAAAGGGGTGTCCGCATTATGGGGTAGGGGATGTAAGTGGTTGATGCTCTTGGAGAGACTAGTAACTCTGGGTTTCAAGGCTTATCTGACCTAGGAAGTTTCTGGAAGTTTTAGGTTTCTGGAAAAGAAACTTAGTGAGTGAAACTTTTATAGAGTCTCAGATAGAGCCCGGGTATACTTTAGCTTTACAGGAATTCTACTGGGGCTTGGCATACCATGGTGATTAGCCATATCACCCTGAAGTAACCTCTGGAATAGCCTCTTCACTCTATTTGAAATCTCTTAGCTCCTTGACACCTTATTTTGTTACATTTCTTTTCCCCTTTTGGTCATTGGGAGGCATATATTTATTATTTTATTTATTAATTAATTAAAAATTTAAGAAAAAACAAACAAAAATATTAACATATCATTCCATTCTACATATATAATCAGTAATTCACAATATCATCACATAGTTGCATATTCATCATTTCTTAGGACATTTGCATCAATTCAGAAAAAGAAATAAAACAATAACAGAAAAAAAAAGATTATACATACCATACCCCTTACTCCTCGCTTTCATTTATCACTAGCATTTCAAACTAAATTTATTTTAACATTTGTTCCCCCTATTATTTATTTTTATTCCGTATGTTCTACTTGTCTGTTGACATGTTAGATAAAAGGAGCATCAGACACAAGGTTTTCACAAATCACACAGTCACATTGTGAAAGCTATATCATTATTCATTCATCATCAAGAAACATGGCTACTGGAACACAACTCTACATTTTCAGGCAGTTCCCTCCAGCCTCTCCACTACATCTTGAATAACAAGATGATATCTACTTAATGCGTAAGAACAACCTCCAGGATAACCTCTCGTCTCTGTTTGGAATCTCTCAGCCATTGACTCTTTGTCTCATTTCACTCTTCCTCCTTTTGGTCGAGAAGGCTTTGTCAATCCCTTGATGCTGAGTCTCAGCTCATTCTAGGGTTTTTCTCAATCCCTTGATGCTGAGTCTCAGCTCATTCCAGGATTTCTGTCCCACGTTGCCAGATAGGTCCACACCCCTGGGGGTCATATCCCACGCAGAGAGGGGGAGGGTGGTGAGTTTGCTAGTTGTGTTAGCTGGAGAGAGAGGCCACATCTGAGCAACAAAAGAGGTTCTCTTGGGGGTGACTCTTAGGCCTAAATTTTAAGTAGACTTGACCTATCCTTTGTGGCGTTAAGTTTCATATGAACAAACCCCAAGACTGGGGGCTCAGCCTATAGCTTTGGTAGTCCACACTTGTGAGATTATCAAGAATTCAACTTGGGGAAGTTGAATTTCTCCCCGTTCTCACCATTCCCCGAAGGGGACTTTGCAAATACTTTTCTACTCACTGATTGAACCACTCTGGGATTTATCAGGGCATCACTCTGGACAAACCAACAAAATCTCATGTCCTACCCTAGATTCCAAGTACTTATGGTGTTCAATCAAGCTATCTACATAAGTTATATTAGGAAATGCACTAGTCAAAATATAAATTTTATACCAAATAAACATTTTTTGCTTTAGTCTCACACATAAGGTGACATTTTAAAATATTCATTACCATCTATTTTCAGCACCCTGCAGTAATGACATTCCTTTGTTCTTCCTCATGCACAAACATTTTTAAAATTTGTACATTTAGTCACTATCATTATACACTCTAGGCATTCCTAGATTATACCATCTTAATCTTTATTGTCTATCTTTCTTTCTGATTTCATTTATGCCCCCAGCCCTCCTGCCTCTATCATTCTTACATGCAGCTTCATTCAGTGTTTTAACATAATTGTATTACAGTTAAGTAGTATTGTACTGTCCATTTCTGAGTTTTTATAGTCAGTCCTGTTGCACAATCTGTATCCCTCCAGCTCCAATATCTTACCCTATTTCTATCTCCTGATGGTCTCTGTTACCAACGAAATATTCCAAGTTTATTCACTAATGTCAGTTCATATCAGTGAGACCATATAGTATTTGTCCTTTTGTTTTTGGCTAATCTCACTCAGCATAATGTCCTCAAGGTCCATCCATGTTGTTACATACTTCGTAACTTTATTCTGTCTTAAAGCTGCATAATATTCCATCGTATGTATATACCACAGTTTGTTTAGCCACTCGTCTGTTGATGGACATTTTGGCTGTTTCCATCTCTTTGCAATTGTAAATAATGCTGCTATAAACATTGGTGTGCAAATGTCCGTTTGTGTCTTTGCCCTTATGTCCTTTGAGTAGATACTTGGCAATGGTATTGCAGGGTCATATGGCAATTCTATATTCAGCTTTTTGAGGAACCGCCAAACTGCCTTCCACAGTGGTTGCACCATTTGACATTCCCACCAATGTGAATAAGTGTGCCTCTTTCTCCACATCCTCTCCAGCACTTGTCATTTTCTGTTTTGTTGATAATGGCCATTCTGCTGGATGTGAGATGATATCTCATTGTGGTTTTGATTTGCATTTCTCTAATGGCCAGGGACGTTGAACATCTCTTCATGTGCCTTTTGGCCATTTGTATTTCCTCTTCTGAGAAGTGTCTGTGCAAATCTTTTTCCCATTTTTGTAATTGGATTGGCTGTCTTTTTGTTGTTGAATTGAACAATCTCTTTATAAATTCTGGATACTAGACCTTTATCTGATATGTTGTCTCCCATTGTGTCGGCTGTCTTTTTACTTTCTTGATGAAGTTCTTTGATGCGCAAAAGTTTTTAATTTTGAGGAGTTCCCATTTATTTCTTTCTTTCTTCAGTGCTCTTGCTTTGGGTGTAAGGTCTATAAAACCGCCTCCAAGTATAAGATTTATAAGATATTTCCCTACATTTTCCTCTAACTGTTTTATGGTCTTAGACCTAATGTTTAGGTCTTTGATCCATTTTGAGTTAACTTTTGTATAGGGTGTGAGATATGGGTCCTCTTTCATTCTTTTGCATGTGGATATCCAGTTCTCTAGGCACCATTTATTAAAGAGACTGTTATGTCCCAAATGAGTTGGCTTGACTGCCTTATCAAAGATCAAATGTCCATAGATGAGAGGGTCTATATCTGAACACTCTATTCAATTCCATTGGTCAATATATCTATCTTTATGCCAGTACCATGCT
>PVIY010014388.1:0-56567 GCA_004026745.1 Myrmecophaga tridactyla | reverse complement strand
AAACACCAAAGAGCAGACTGTGGAAGGATTCTGAACTGGCTTACTCTGAGCTTGCAGTTAAAGTAGCAATAGCTGAGTGAGAAGAACCAAAGGAAAGATAAGTTGTTGGGTGATTTTTTTTCTACAAAAGTTTATTCTTAAATCGATAATAGGCTCCAAGACAAAACTTCATTCTAGCTATAGGTGGCAACAGGTGTTAAAGCAGTGAGTCCAGATGTTTAAACAAGAACGGAATGAAAGGTCACCAACGCTGGCCTCGGGGACAAGGAGCACCTTATTTTTCCCAGATTTCTTATTTACACTAGTGGCCAAGGGGTCCTACCCTGCGGCTTACGCTTTCAGCTCCTCAAGTTTCTTTTGCTCTTCTTTTTGTTCCTACTTAAAAGCCTCATCCATTTCCTTAGCCTGCTTCTTGGACTGCTTCAGCGGCTTCTTCATTGTGATTGGACCTGGGTCCTGCCTCTCCTTCCCCAGAGCTACCCCTGAAAGCCTGGATCTACTTCTTGACCCCATCTTGGGCAATCACGATGAGGTCCTCAGCCACAAGTCATCTCATCTCTCACCAGGGTGATTCCTCAGGAGGCTTTGCTGATCAGTTCTCATTGGAGGCAGGACAAATTCTGGATCCCTTCCATGTCCTCCGTGAGGGATTCTGGGCAGTACAGACTGTTAGGTTCTCTGCAGAATGGCCTCATCTCCAAATTTTGGGAGGGGAGGGCACAGATGTTTCTCCATCTAGGATCTTACCAGCATCCCAGAGATTTAACCCAGGACAGCACAGATTTGATGTACCTACTCCCTCTCAGAAGGACCCTGTTTTAGTTAGTAAAACTGCTGGAATGTGATAGACCAGAAATGGAAAGGCTTTTTAAATGGGGAATTTCTTTAAGTTGCAAATTTACTGCTCTGAGGAAGCGAAAGTGTCCAAATTAAGGCACCAACAAGAGGTTACCTTCACTCAAGGATGGCCTATTGGTCTGGAACACCTCTGTCAGCTGGGAAGTCACATGGCTGGCATCTGTTGGTCCCTTGCTCCTGGGCCCTGTCGCTTTCAGTCTCTGTTCATGTGGCATTTCCTCAGGTTGGTTCTCCAGTACTGGCTTTCATCTCTTGGCTTCCTTTGGTTCTCTCCAGGTTCTGTCTTGCTTAACATCTCATGGCGATGTCCGCTGGGCTCCAAGAATCTCCAAATATCCATGTCTCTGTTCTCCACGTGTCCTTATCTGTGTTGGTTCCACTCTGAAGTTTCTGTCAGTTCTGAGGCTTATGTTGTTTCTGTCATTTCTCAAAAATGTTTCCTCAAGACCCACCTGTAATGGATGGAGTCACATCTCCGTCTAATCAAAGATTACACACACAATTGGATGCGTCACACCTCTCCAGAGATCATCTAATCAAGTTTTTCAACCTACCTAGCTGAATAGGGATTAAGAGAAATCCCTATTCAAGGGGTTCAAGAGAAATGACTGCTCCCACCAGATTGGATCAGGATTAAAACATGGCTTTTCTGGGGTACGTAATACTCTCAAACCAGCGCAGACCCACTTCATTATACTCAAGTATAATTCTCTTCGCTTTTTGCCTTCTGTCCCAAACTTTCCACTCTGCATCTTGGCAGTTTTCAAGTCCCCTCTGTGTGGTAGCAACACTTTCCTTACCTCTACACAGTGTGCATCCATCCAGTTATGGTTTAGAACCTCTGCATCTGTTCTTCCAACAGATATTAATGGAAAGTTTTTAACATCTAGAAAACTCTCCAGTACCAGCATCATGTCATTGAAAGCCTGCATTTCTCAACTCATGTATCCAGAATGACCTTCAAGAGCCAATCTTGGAAGTCAAAAGTGGAACATTAAGCCATAGCCATTGCTCCATCCCCGCCGTAACAGCAGCTGTCAGTTTCCATATCTGTAAATGCAAAATATAATGACCATACTAATTATTATAAAAACTGGAGAGTGAGGTACCATGTGACATATGCCCCTGCAGTTGTGCGATGCAACCTTCTTAGGACAGCATTGAAGACTGGAGGGTAAGACTAAATGAACTGGTAGTTGTAGTTACAAAGCTCTTTTTGGAGAGGAGGATAGTTCTCACCTCTGCCAGCTATGAGACCATATAGATATATGGTGTATATTCCTTCAGGATCCCCTTCTTTGGGGAATCATCCCTGGAACCATTATGGGTATGGAGTTAGAACATGTGGTTTGGATGGGACGCACACAGCCCTAGGGCTTGTCCCATGACCCTGACCTGCAGCATCTCCTGGGATCAGGAATGGGCACTTGACCAAGGCCGGGCCTCTTCCCTGGGACCTCTGCCAGCCCTTCATAAAATGTACTTTTCCTTTCTCTGTAAGGAGGATGTAGCTTTGGGGTTGCAAGCAGTCATCTTGCTACCCCCGAATATCGCTGATAGTGAAGCCGAAGAGCAAGCTGAGGTAGGGCAAGTTCCTACTGGCATCAGCTGAACCTCTGTTTTAAGGCGTGTCTGAAGCCAGTACCACTCCTTAGACTTCCCAGTTACATGTGCTGATAAATTCTTCTTTTTCTGCTTAAGCTAGTGTGTATTGGTTTTCTTACTACTTGCAGTCACCATGCGAGCAATGTCGTAATTGCTTGACTCTATTGTCACAAACACCCCGTGGAGGAGATGCCTTCCCTACAGTCAACTGCACTTTGCAGAGAAGGAAATAGGGCTCCAGAAAAGTTGAGTTACCCACAGTCTCAGACCTAGGGAGTGAGGAGGTGGCATTCTACCACCTCCCTTCAGGGAGTCCTGAATCACTTCTCCCACTGCCTTTGAAGAGTCCAGGCCAACGCCTTGAACCAGGCATGGGATTTAACCCTTCTGAGCCTCCAACGTAAGGAGTAAACAATACAACAATGTATCCTGGTAGTGACTGCAATATTGTAATTATCGTATAACTCCCTTCCATTTCCTCTATTATGACTGGTGCTTGGTTGGAATAAACCAGTTCATGATTACAAATGGCTGTGAGGCTTCTGGACAAAAGCTAGGTTCTAAGAATCATGAGAGTTTGAACCCTAAAAACAAGTAGCAGTTTTGTTCCTTTCCACAGAGAAGGAATGAACCACATTTGGACCTGGCAACTTTGATTATGTCTGTCCCTGTTCCTATCATGTGGAGGGAAAATTGGTCACTTGAGACTTAGCCGTTTTTAAAATATCCTTTCAAAAAGACTGAAAAGAGGCTAAAGATGATGAGATACTTACGAAAGAATTATGATACCCTCAATCACAGCGCTTCACATCATCTAGACTCCCTTTGTTCTGAGTTCATTTTAACTGCTAGTGGTGGAAAAGGAGTACATTTCCTAAATTAGATGAATTCCTGTTATCTACACTTCACAAATCTCATCTAAGCGAAATATAATTCTTAAAGTAATTTGATTAGTAGCAATTTACCTCCAGACAACTGCAGTCCTTTTGCGATTTTATTTTTCTTGCAGCTGCACCATGCTTATTTGGATCTCTTCTCTGCAGACACAGGACACTCTTCTTGGCTGGTTTGCTTTCCTTCAACACCCTCGGTGAACAGCCCTGCCCTCAGCTCTGCCTGCACTGAGTCACTGGCTGTAGCTATTGAACAGAAAAACTATCTAATCATCTCCCTAACTATAGTACTACATTACCGGGGGTGGTGGGGAATGTTATATACAGTTCTGGTTGTTCTACCCACTCATGTATTTATTATTATTTTTTTATTCATTTATTATGCATACGTTTATAAATTTGTAAATGCATTGGTAGCACACATACCAGGCACCACTCTGGGTTCAGGGGAAACAAACATAGCTAGCAGCAATGCTTTGGCATTAGCATCATGGAATTTATTCATGTGCTTTCCTTTTATATTTCCCAATATGACATTACTCTTACTCAGCCAGAGGTTTAAAAGTGCCTGAGAGTGGATTCCCCAAAGGAAGGAATCGATACTGAACAGACAAAAGAAGTTCAACATGGTCTCCTGGCTTGTAAACGGCAGAGCAGGGAATCAGAATTATACTCTCCCTCCAACAGTTTAGTTTAGCTTACCCACCTGTCTTCAAAGCCACTCTAAGAAGGCTGCATTGCACAACTCCAGCGATATAAGTCACAGGGCGTTGTGTTGTCTAGTTAGAGACCCACCAGCACTGCTCTCTCACTCTTTGAGAAAGCCACAGAGGTATGAGCGTTGTAGCTTCATTTTCTGATAACTACAGAATGGTAGCCACATCTTACATTTGCAGATATAGAAACTGAGGGTTGAGTGCAAGGGATCCTTTAACTTACTACATTGTTGTATAAACTTGGTGTTTTATTTTGCAAGTTGCCAGAATGCGACATGCCAGAGACAGAGCAGCTTTTAAAGAAGGCGAGTTTATTAAGTTGCAAATTTACAGTTCTAAGTCCGTGGAAATGTCCAGATTAAGGTACCAAGAAGAGGTTACCTTCACTCAGAAAAGGTTGACGAAGTTCAGGGTTTCTCTCAGCTGGAAGGGCACATGGCTTTAGAACTGTAAACTTGCAACTTAATAAATTCCCTTTTTAAAAACCGTTCCATTTCTGGTATATTGCATTCTGGCTGCCTTTACAAATACTAAAACAGTAGTGAACAGAAATATGCGTGCTTGCATTCCAGAACATATGAACAGCACATCCAGAATAAGCAAAAATTGGAATCAATAGTAGAATAGATAAGTGTGCTTTTTTTCTTTTTTTGCATGGGCAGGCATTGGGAAACGAACGATAAATGTACTTTTGTACAATGAAATATTCCACAGCCGTGAAAATGAATGAACTCGGCTGCACCCAACAGCATGGATGTAGCACACAAACATAATGATGAATAGAAGGTCATTACTGTACTGCCATACCAGAGACCCGAGTCTGATGCCTGGTGCATGCTCATGCAAAAAAAAAAAAAAATCATTACGGTATGATTCTATATATATATAATTCAAAGACAGACAAACTTCAATTGATGTGAATGGGAGGGGTCATATGGAGGATTGGTGAGGGTTTTTATTTGGTTACATGGATATATTCACTACGTGGATAATCACTGGACTAAACATTTCTTATTTCTGTGCTTTCTTGTATGGAGATTATACTTTAATTTATTAAAAAAAATTTTAAAGACCCCCCCCCCCCACCGTTCAGGGGTGCACCAAACTGAGAATTCCCTGCCGGACCCCACCTAGCTATGCTGAAGTGCTCAGGCTCTCAGGATTTATTTTGAGCTGGATCATAATCAGTGATAACTAGGTACATTACTGAATAATGTTTCAGTTGACAAACAAATATCAATTTCCTGCTATCTCCCTCTTCCTGCTCAGTTTCAAAGCATGGCTTCTGTTAACACAAAGCATGACCCTTTCTGGGGAAATATTTATAGTCTTCAGAGTGTGTATGGGAATGGCTTGTTCAGCTGAATGACTTGTAGCTGGGGTTTACCAAATTCCTCTGGATCCTCACGTAGGTTTCAGTTAATAGTAGGAGGTACAATACTTTCTTAAAGGCATAGCATATTGAAAGAAGCCTATATTTTTGGAGCACCGTGTGCATAGCAATTCTGTAAGTCATCCTTTAAAAAATCTTGGCCAAAAACTCTACGTGGTAGATGTTATCATCTGAGTTTACAGAGAGGAATGATCAAGTCCTGGGGAGATTCAGTAATGGCTCAGAGTGACACAGCTGTAGGTGAGAGAAGTTGGGTTTACTCCTTTATGTGTCCCGCTCCAAGCCCGGTCTTCTTTTTGCCATACCATGCTAAACATCCATTGCACAGACTTACTTTAAATGCATGCTTTTCCCTTTCAGGCCCACGTAATTCAGTTCATATTATCTGAGTTTGTTCGGATGATGCCCTCTGAGCCACATCTGAGGACTGTGGGAGCCAATCTGGACTCAAACCTTCCTATTTCCTTCACAAAATCACAGGTCCATTTGACTTGTAAATGTCATCAGGAAATGACCCTTTCCTTACTCATCTAGGCAGAGGTGCCCCATAGGTAAGTGTATCTTTCCTCTGGGCATCATCAGTTCTTCCTCACTCTCTGCCAACACCCCTTCTCTTCCCAGAGTTCAAAGGTCCTTATAGCATGTCCCTCGTGGCCCCAGAACTTTCAGGCTCTCCCTGCCTTCTTGAGGCTTCATCTAATCTTGTGCTCATGAACACTGTTTGTCAGCCACTGGGCATCCATCCTGTCACCTACCAGCCCCCCCAGAGGCCATTTAGGGCATCTACCCTCTGCTTGGGTCCTGACTTACCCTGCTCAAGGGAAGAGGTCCCTAAAGGCCAAGTGGACCAGACCATTTCAAGCCCAGGGCCAGCCGTACAGGAGAGATGCAGGTACCTAAACACAGCCCAGCTGGTGCACCTTTCTGGTACTCTGTATCCTGAGAAGAATGGAGCAAGGATGGAAGGAAAAGTTACAAGTTATTCATGGTAAAGGAAGCACCTGACAAGATCATGTGCTGCTTCCCGCTTCAAGCCTTCTTCTTCTTCTGCCTTACCTTCAATCCTGTGATGTTCCTCATCTTTCTAAAATATTTTCCCTTGTTTTCATTAGTCAAAAGTGCTTCTCTGGCTTACAACTCAAGAACTTTCCTAATACATCTGCCCCCCACTCCTCAATTGGCAGTACCATAGGCTGCCTCTCTCCTGAACATCATTTGCCATGTTCTACCATCATCAACTCCATAGAAGGTACTTATTCCCAGATTGGTTGGTCTGTACCGGCCAGGATGAGTGTCAGCTCAGCAGGTAACTGAGCTGTAGTTAGGAGCTAACAGCAGAGAGAAGATTATTTGCCCAGCATCTCTTCCTAGACTCCGCTGAGATTCTTTAGGCTGAACTTCTCATCGGCTATTTAAAACCCACCTTGGACTTGGTCTTAGGATTCTATTTGCAGTGTAGCCATTTGAATTTGGCTTCCTTCTGTCCTGCGCTCCAGGAGGTTTGCAGGCCTAGGAGATATAAGTCAGAAGAGATGAGCGAAGACCCAGAGGAAATGATCTAAAAGCTCAAGTGGGTCCTGGCAGAACCCTGCTTGCAACCTTCACCAGCACTTTCCTGAAGGGAACTCCAGTAAGATGTAAGTTCCTCACGTGACATTCAGATCTGCTCAGGGCATGGCCTTAAACTGTCTCTCTAGTTTCATCTCCATTGTCCCCTCTTTTTGCTGAATACTCCAGCAAAGTTAAGCAAAAGGTACTTCCCTGTAGCTACCATTTTCTTTCTTTCCTCTGTGCCTTTTTCCAGTCTATTACATCTCTCTGGCACGCCCTTCTTCTCATGCCCTACTCCCCCACCTCTCACATCTACAGCTGAGTCAGTCACTGATTATTCATCTTTTTAGTCCCATCTCTGGGAAGCCTTCTGTGGTCACCTTATGACTCTTTCTCCTCACCCCCAGCCCCCTCACCCTTACAAAGACTGTGCTTTCAAATTCGAATTCATCTTTGTATCCCCAGTGCTTAGCATTTTAGGAACTAATAAATGATTGTAAATTCCTGGAGTGGATGAATGGATGGATGGATGGATGGACGGATGGATGGATGGAAAAATGAACAAAAGAACTAAACCCTTGTGTAATCACAAAATGTGGCATGGTAGAAAGTAATCCACAATTCAAGTCTTTTTAGACTCAAGCTTCATGCATTTGGCTTGTCTGTTTGCTTCCCTCACTCCCTCCTGGGTCCATTAGTAATGATTCATGCCCAATCGATAGTGATTCAGTTTATTTGTAAAGGGCACTTAAGTGATTCAGTGTCCGCCTTATAAATAACACAAGTCTTGACCTGGCTGCCAGGCTCCAGTGACAGTCTGCTTAACCTGATTACCAAATTGACCATAGATCCAAAAATGGCTCCTGGAGAAAAATAGGCCCTGATTTCTCTTAAAAATAGAGGTAAGAAAGCAGTAGAGAAAACCAAGGAAGTCTCAAAATTCTGTGTCATCATGAGGACAGTCAGAAAATTGAGTTGCATAATTTAAGTAATGCAAAAAGTTACAAAAATATTTCAGGGTCACCATCAAGATTTATCAGCTGCTATTTTTTTTTAATATTGTCTAATTAAAGTGTTTCCGATGCATACCCCAATCCTCTCTATACTATTTCATCTAATATATATTATTATATGTAACATATGTATATTTTCATTCTCGTTAATTTTACTCGAACTTTCCTGAGAATTTTGAGGCAGTGAGAGTGCATGTAAAGTGGAGATTTGGGAGAATTAACACAGACCCACAGGTAACAAGAACTGTGTCCTGCAGTATGGAGACAATGAACTTGCTATTTCAAACCTTCTTGCTTTGAGAGAACGGTGGGCAGCTCTGCAAAGACTGCAGTTGCAGCTCTTTTCCTGTTGGTTATTAAATGATTCTCCTGTAGCAGTTGCACCAGATAAGCAGCCAAGGCCACAAAAGGCATCGTTCTCTTGTCCACATTAAGGGTTTGCACAAATGCCGTTTTCTTGACTTTCCTGGTGTGGTTGAAGATATTAGAATGTCCCCCATACATCATAATATTTACTGCTGGTGTCACCTGTGGGCAGGTGTGAGTTTCCCAGGTAGATTTTATTATGTGATCTAGCTTGAGTGGTTGCTCAGTACCAGGTGTGAAACACCTTTGGAATTCCAACATCCAGGTTCTTTGTTTCTAAGGACTGAACTTAAAGGTTGAGGTAGAGAATGGATGGCAGGGAAAGTGGAAAGGGAGAAGGGAAACTATGCTGGTTTGAAACTGTTGTATATTTCAGAAAAGCCATGTTCTTTAATCCTCATTCAATACTGCTGGATGGGATCTTTTTGATTAAGTTACTTCCATGGAGATGCAACCTTTTGATTAGATGGTTTCCGTGGAGATGCATCTCCACACATTCAAGGTGGGGTTGCTTACTGGAATCCTTTAAGAGGGAACCATTCTGGAAAAAGCTTCAGAGCTGGCACAGACAAGAAATCTTTGAAGATGCAGAAAGGAAATACCCCCAGGGAAGCCTTTTGAAAGGAGAAGCCAGGAGAGAAAGCTAGTGGATGCCATGTGCCTTCCCAGCTGACAGAGAAACCCCGAACGTCATTTGTCCTATTTTGAATCAAGGTATCTTCTCTGGATGCCTCAACTTGGACAATTTTTATGGCCTTAGCACTGTAAACTTGCAACTTAATAAGTTCCCTTTATAAAAGCTGTACCATTTCCAGTATATTGCATTCCGGCAGCATTTACCAAACCAAAACAGAACCCATCTCTTGAGTATCCACCTGAACTTGGCCCCGTGTTGTATATTTTAAAGATGCTATTTCATTTAATCTTTCCATCAACAATTTGAGGAGGTATATTTAAGCCCTGTTTCACAAACTAGGAAATCGGAACAGAGAGACATCAAGGTGGCACAGTCAGTAAGTAGCAAATTCATGATTTCAACTCAAATTTAACCCTGTCTGACTCTCTAAACCCTGCTATTTTGCTTCATTACTCTGCCTCCGTTTATTAGGAAAGTGCAATCTTTGTATACTTGTGGTTACTAATGTTTCTGTTCTCTGATGCCTTATCCATATATACCCACCAACAAACACTGAATTACCCTTAGCCGCATCTTAAGAGAGGTTAATTAAAGTATTTTTGTAAAGAAAGAAAAATAATTTTGTACTTCCTTAACATTGTACATTTAAAATGCATAAAATTCCTTCTTTGTTTATTGTTATTTTCATTACTACTATTTACGCTAGTGAGAACTATCTTCCAATATGCTAGATGGATTTATGTGGATAGGCCACAAAGAAATATAAATCAAATCACATTTTCCCATTTCATTATATAAGGAGAATGTCATTTGACTCTCAGTAGACCTTTTTTGAAAGAGAGGTATGCTTGCTGAGAGCCTGGAGTCTGGAGTCAGTCTCTCTGGGTCTGAACCCTAGCTCTGCCAACCCCTGCCTGCCTGGATAACCTTGGGCAAATAACTAGAATTAGTTTTTTCAGCTGGAAGATGAAGATGCTGATTGTCATGCCTCAAATGGTAAGGCTGCTGTGAGCATTTCATGAGTCAGTGTCCTCAATACGTGGGAGAGCTTGTCTTACTTTAGATGTGAAGGAGCAGGTGTGAGCAAAACCACTCGCTCAGATTCTCTGAGCTCACACTAACTTGGGGCCGGCGCCCGAGCCTCCAACTCCGAGTCCAGCACTGTGCATTCAGGGACATCCAGAGCAGCAGAGCAGTATAGGAAACCAGAATTTTCTCTCTACGTTTACCCCTACTCCAAATAAACTGAAAACACTATTTTCTGTACTCTAAATGTCCAGTGTTCAGCAAGGCTGTCAACCCTGTTTTACAGATAGGGGAAGCTTTCCCAGGGCTTCAGATACTCAGATGCTAACCAGCTGTCCAGCCTTGTGCTCTCTTCCATCCTAGCCCAGGGGCGCCCAACATTTTTTGGAATGTCAGAAATGTTAACAGACCCTACAAGATTCACAAACCAGAAAGCTCTTAAAACTGCAGGCTTTGCTGTAACTCATTAGACTGCAAAACTTGTTCAGAGCTGAATTTATTTGGCAGAGAAAGGAATGCTTTGATGCACGGTGTTTCATCAGGTTTGTAAGGGCCAACAGAGGTAGTAGTTCCAGAACCCAGACAGGCAATATAGGGGAGGAGATATTCGCAAGAGGGAACCATCCGGTAGCAATCAGGCAGGGAAGAAACCAGCGGGACATATGCCGAGGCCCAGTCTCTGCTCTCTCCTACTGATGCCTCCTGCCCACTTGCAGGCGGTGGGAAGGGAGCTCACAGATGCAGACCCTAAAGTCAGCTTCCCAGGCCACCAAGAAAGCCAGGAAGGGTTGCTCGTAAATCTGGAAGGGGAAAAGAAAAGAGTCTGCAAAAAGTATTCTGTAATATTCACACTACTATCTTTTGGAAGCCTGAAGACTCAGGATTGAGTTGCATTTTATTAATATCAACAGAATATATACCCTTTTGAAAGGTTAATACATATATGTGAAACATGATTATTTTTCTCAGTTTGTGGTTTTAGCTCTTAGTTTCTTATAGGATTTTTAAAAAATTATTATTATTATTATTATTATTATTATTATTATTATTATTATTATTTTGCAGGCGATGGAGAGAAGAGGGAGGCAATGGGGGCAGGTGCACGGTCTGGGAATCGAACGCTGGTCTCCAGCATGGAAGGCAAGCATTCTACCACTGAAACACCCGTGCACCCTCCCTATAACTTTTTGATCTATTTATAACTACCCCACAGCTATCCCAAGAAGTGTAGACTTAGTACACTGAATACAGTCTTCCTCACTTACTGACACATTCACAGATTCGTGTGTTCATTCACTCACCAGGTACTCCTTATTGAGTGTCTCTTCTGCAAAACAGGTGCATTCTGGAGTGTAAAGAGAAAAATCTGATGCCAGCCTTCCAGCGGCTTGCAGTTTAGTAAGAGATCCTAACTGGTTGGAAAATAGTAACACAATCTTGGGCTAACAAATGAATTTTGTGTCAAAGATACCTTGCTGTTAGGGGTTGGCTTTGGAAAAGAAATACATGGCCACCTCTGGGCTCAGCAGAAGACACCAGTAGGATGATCTATTAGGAACATCCAACCTGGCCACAGGGTTTTGGAAAAAGTACTCAGGACCCAGTGTTTGCTGCCTGAGCTTTGATTACGTGGTAGGACGAAATTATTCCTAGCATAGAAGTAGGAACAATTTCCAACAGAGGGCAGAAGGAAGGGTTGCTTTGGATGATGAGTACCCGTGAAGGTATCTCGAAGGCATTGATGGTAAAGGTCTGCTGGAGCAAAGGTATAGGAAGAGCACAGAGAGAGCGCGTGCAGTGCGGGTGGCCAGTGGTCATGGGAGCGAGATCTTCACAGGTGAGAAAAATAGATCAAGGAGCGACCATTCTAAGGATTTTGGACTTTATTTGTAGCGAGTGGGTTACAACTGAAGGATCTTGAAAGGGGGAGATCCTATGTTTTGGGAAAAATTGCTCTATGGACACCTTGAAGGGGGATTATAAGAGGCAAATGGTTGAAAGCAGTACTGTGTCGAGGAGGGATTTGCTATCATCCAGGCAGGTAATGGGTAAGGTGAGGATCAAACAGTTCCCGGTGAAGATGGAAGGAGTGGTTGGCAGAGACGCATGGAAGAAAGGCTGGCGGAATTGCTATTCAAGTTGAGCAAAAGGAGTAAAAAAAAATGACTCCAAAATGTCTGAAGGGGTAAATACAAGGAGGTAAATGCAATGATGAGGGATGAGTGACTTAAGGCAGAGTTATGGCCAAATACCCACAAGGAAATACCTGCGGGTGTTTGCAATTGTGACTCTTGGTTCAGAAAGGAAATGCCAGGAAGAAATTTCATGTCCGCGAAAAATCCCAATACTACAATACTTACTGCCAACCTCAAGATTCAAAGAGACGTAAAACCTATAAGTTTTCAAAAGTTTGTTGCCAAAGCTTTTGTTGCCAAAACCTGACCTGAGCAAACATGTGGCTATTTAAAGACTTTATACCATTTAGGTTCAATATTCATTCTTTCTGCTACAGAATTAGAAATATGTCTGAATACAGGATGCTGGCCCCAAATGGTATGAGGCAGAGTGTGTTTTGTATTATGTGGTACATGCACCAAATTACCTTTTAAAATTGGAAAAATTATGAATTCTGAAACATATCTGGCCTCATGGCCTGGAGACATTACAGACATTCATTGATACCTAATCAATACCTCTACTATTTATACCACATTTTAAGAAAGTATTGTTTTAGTTGTGATGCATTTAGCCTCTCTTTTTGCCCGAAAGTTTTGGAGACTGAAGAATTCTTTATATGTGCTTTTTCATACACTACCTCTTGATAAGTTTCTTCACACATAAAATTGAAAAAATAGTACTACCTATCTCATAAACATGTTTAAAGAGCTAATGCAAGGGGTGTGTCATGTAAGGATTTTAATAAATGTCACTTATCATTATTGTACCCCTTTAATCAACAAAACAAAGCAAATACTTTTGGAGGAAAATTTGCATGCAGTCCTTTACAGGCTTTCCCATCCTCTGGAAGTACAGGGAAAATAATCTCTCTTTTCTTGCAGGAAGTGGCAGAGCACACCATTATTTCCTTAGATACTAGCTTGTACTTGTGTTTTTAACCCCATAAAGTCAATTTTCTCCATTTCACGGAAGAAGAAACAGACGTTCTGAGATGACCCAGGTCACCCAGCTAGTAAAGGGCTGACTTCTCTTTCTATCCACCACACTCTTTGGTGTGTCTGAAACAAGAGGCAAAACATGTCATTGTGGGCAAGACAGCCTCAGCATGTGCCTCTGTCTAGCACAATTCTGATGGTTGATTATAAGAATCTTGTTTTTCCATTTGTGCTATTTGTCTTACATAGGTAAAGACTTACACTTCAGACTCAAAATTTCAAATTATAGTGCTTTTCGCCTGCCTCCCTACCATCCCTCCCAAAGACCTCTGGAAATAACATGCATGCAGTCCATAATAATCAAGTCTAATTTTCAGACAAGTTGAAAATAGTATCTGTTAGTTTGATCAGAACTGGGGAGAGGAAGGGGATGTGGAGTGAGGTAAGAGTCTGGTTGCTGGGGCATTAGGGTGAGGCAGGGAAGTGTTTTGCTTGCTGTAAAGGGAATTACCTGGCCCTAAAGGAAATCAAGTTTATTGCAATCTGACCAAGTAAAAGCACTTGTAATCCAGTTCTTCCGTTTTTGATGTGCATGTTTTAAATGAGAGATAGCGTCACATTTTCTTGCTTTCTTCCCCAGACCTGGGCAAAGAAAGAACTGACGTCTTTTCTTTCTCAGCGCGGCTCACTGAGGAATGGTTTCTTTCCCTCGCTTCTACTGCCAGGCAGGAAATGTTCCCAGCCATTGGATAAGCCTCCCGTTCGACTAGGGCAGAGCAGGGGTGGGGGAGGAAAAAAATAAAAGAAAAAGAAACAAAGGAAGAACAATTTTCCTAGGGCAGCTTTGCTGAACCCGAAGGATCGCTACGGGTTTCCAGTTTCCAAGACGCAGGGATCCTCCCCCCAGCCCAACTCCTCCCCCCAGTCTTCCCCGCTTCCAGCGGTGTTTGTGGGCGTGTCGTAAACTATATGCTAATATATGTTAATACGGCCGTCTGGCTGGGAAGGGCCGGCTTTCCCCTCCGGCCTCCTGACAGCCGGCGGGGAGAGCAGCTATAGCCCGCTCCTGCCATGCCCGAATTCGGGGACTGGCTGGCTTGAACCGACCCGCGCGTAGATGCCGGTCGCCGCCTTTGTTCTCAGGCGGGGGGCAGGCATGCGCCCGTGACGATGGAGGTCAGGGACCCGGGCCGCGTGGTGCTGACAGCCTACCACTCCTTCCACTCGGCCCGCCCGCGCGCGCCCGTCCAGAGCCCCGGGACCGGGGTGCAGCCGCGCCGCGCGCCCCAGGGCGCAGCCAGCCCGCCCGGCGGCAGGTAAACGCGGAGGGTGCGAGGTGCGCGCAGAGTTTCACTTGGCTTGCTTCACTTCGCAGCTGTGTGTTCTGCCAGTATCACCTGATACCGTCACTTGTTTGTTGTGTGTTGTAAGTTTTGGTGGACAAGATGAGCGAGTTTACTGCTCTTTGTTTGGAGCTTGATTTGGAAACGGGAAACGCACTAGACCTAGTCTCAGGGTTAAGTAGTTTGCGAGCGGAGGTTAGCAGCAGAGCTGAACCCCTGATAAATAGACATACACTTCATTTCTGCTAAATTCAACTATTAAAGCATTGCAAAGTCTTTTAAAAGACATTTTATATGAATCCTAAGCAGAAAGTAAAAAAAAAATCAATTAAAATACTCAGAATATTATTGAGAGCTTCTTTAGTAAATGCTTGCCACCTCAGCTGAGACATAGAGATTTTCCAAAAGGTAAATCTCAGTAGATTTTACAAAAACAATTTCATTTCTAGATTTAAAATGTGTCAGTTGTAAAAATACATTCGTATCCGCTATTTTATTAATACCGATTGTTGACTTTATGCTGTAAATGCAATCATAATTTATTTCCTTTGGGTCAAAATAGGTCTATGGCTTTCTCCCTATGTATTTTAGATTAAATTTAGTCTGGTAAATTACTGTGTCAGTGTTTATCTATTTACTGCAAGATAAAGACCAAAGAAACTTCAGTTCATTAAACTAAAGTGTTGGACCCTTAGGAAGTTTTATGGCTATTAAAAATATTACAATAATTGGTGAGTTGATTCCATATTTGGCACATATTTAGGGGAAGTTTTATTTGTTTAAAAGTGGCTGTTTATCTGCTATGGATCCATTGAAGGATATGTTTCTTTCTTTACAAGTGGGCAGTTTGAGTGGTGTGCTTTACTTTCAGCACACTATTTGCGATCATTTCTTTTATCTCATACTTTTTACCTTGGTAATGTGATAATGATTACTTCTGTTTCCTAATTTAATTGATTTGTGATGGTTTCGATAGATTATGCCTGTATTTCAAGGAATACGTTTTGGGCTAGTATCCATGAGACAACAGACTGTCTCAATATGAGATCTCTGTTGGGCTTGGCAAACAAAGAAAATATTATTTCTTCCAAAAAGAGGAGCTCCAGTGAAATCTAATTTTTATATGAAGACAGCAAGAAAATAGCATATTCTTCCAGCTTTAGAGGTTCTACATATTGCTTTAAAGGCAGCTTGAAGATGCAGACTTACATTTTATTTTACTTTAGAATTTGTTTCTCTCTAAACATGATCATTAGCTATAATTACCCAGATTGTGGAGTAACTAGATAGATGGAAGTGATTTGATGAGGCAGGGTTTGTGCAGTTTGAAAGTGGTTCTGGCATAGTTGTCCTGTCTGCAACTCCGAGCAGCTGTCTCATAGCAATAGCCAGATTCTGCCATTTGGGCTATCAGAAACTACATCCGTTCCTAAAGCAAACTCAAGGGAGAAGTTCCATTAACTCAGCATGTGGTCTTGTGTAATGATAACACCAAAGAGCAAAAGAATTGCACGTTTTAGCTAGTGTTTTATCATGCGTTTGCCAACTAGATTTCTATTGCTCAAGCTTTACATTTTTGGTTACACCTCTGCACCTTCTCTATAAGAATCTTTGTGCCACCCATGGTCTGATGTGGAAGGCAGACTACCCCACTCCCCCAATGTCATCACGGGAGAGTAGCTTACTTCCTTGGTTTCCAGTAACAGAAATCAAAAAGAGGGTCCTGTATTTCCAAGGAGCCGCAGGACACCATTAATCATGGGTCTGATAACAGAAATAATCAGACCCAAGTTATTAACCTTTGACTCGCTAACTACTGATCAATACTTCCTTTCAAGCCAAGGAGCAAGCTCTTATTGTGCTACTTCTGAAAGAGCACTCTCTCTTTCAAGTTAGAAGTCATACCCTATTCTTTAAATTGCTTACATATTTGTAACATATTTGCAATGCTCAGTTTGACATTGGAAGAATGACTTTCTCAGTATCATCATTCAAGAGCTCAGGGTAACATGGGTTCAATTCAAAACAAACTCCTTCTTTATTTTCCAAACTTTTTGAGTTATTTGGCCTGTTTCTTTCACTGGAATATAATTTCCTTCCCTTTCTGTGTATTTCACCCATTTTTTTCACTACTGTATCCCACATGCCTAAAGCAGTGTGTGACACATTGAGGTAGTTTAATAACTATGTATCTGTTGAATAAATTAATGAATTCCTTCCCAGTTTATACAATGGTCAAGATATAATGCTGGGGATTTTTAAAAGTAGAACTCAGCCTATTTGCACCTACTATCTGCAACAATACTTTGGACATTGGGGATTGAAAGATGCATGTGACACAGTGGCTGTACTAATTTATCTTTAAGATAAATTATGTTGCAACATGTTAAAACTGAGGCCTCAGATACAAATTTGTATCGGAGGTTTCAGTTAGAAATCTGGATTTCCAGCTTCCGAAAAAAAAAAAAAAAATCAAAGGGTCCAAACCACATTGTTGTCTGCCAGCCGTAGGCTGATGATTATGCGGTTGCATTTAGATGGGGCGTGGATGCTCCAGGATGCCACACTCTTCCCCGCTCCCTGTTATTCACCAATGCTGAAGCTGATGTCACTTGCTATTTTTTTATTGGACCTGAACCTTTTATTTTCTAAAGTAACTAGCCTAGTAAAGTATAATGGTCAGCTACTCAGGCCTGGGTCAGACTGCCAGACCCAACCTCCCTACACCAATTTTTACAATGTAGCATTGGGTAAACTTGCTTCAGCTGCTTAGAATATTGTTCAACACAAAGGAAGCCCCAGATCCATGTTAGCTGTAATACTACTTTTATCATTTTTAATCACAGCTGTTGTTTACGTAAAAAGGAGTGGAACATTTTTTGGTACCCATATCTCTATCAAGAGGGGGAAAACAAAACTGGCGTCAAGAAGGCTGTGATCAGATTGTATGCCGTGGGAACAAAACTGTTAAAAAATGAGGGAAAGAAAGGGGGCTATTTCAAGAAAAGTGGGGACATTGGAAACTCAAACATCTCCTGTTGCAGCTCCCATCTCAGAATTCAGAAGAATTTAAGGGATCAATCACTTGTTCTAATCGCATATTATAGATGGGTTAGAACTGTGTATTCCACTGGTTAAAACTATGTATGGGACATAATGAATGAAACCACCCCAAATCAAATAAGTGCATTGACCTTCAGAGGGAATTATGTGTCCCTAAAAGCTTCTTGGTTGGGATAAATTGACAATAAGTCAACCTCAGATTTCAATTCTTTTTAAAATCAGTATTCAGCATAGGTAAATTAATATTTTCATCTCTAACATATTTATTACCCTTCATCCATCTCTTACACTGTTGGAGGTTCACTGTGTTGAACCTATTTACAGTTGGCCTGTAAATATGAATAGTTGATGCTTCTTTGTTCTTCTGTTTTGGCTCCTTGAATTGGCACGGGGAAATTTGCTCTTGGCATGTAAAATACTATTATATTTCCTTTTGAGTCTTTGGGGTTTTTCTCTGCCTGCATTCCTTTAAGAATTTCTACAATTTCTAGCACCACATTCCTTGATTTGAATAGGACACAAGGATGGATAGACTTGATTGTTAATTGTCATAATTAATTCTGCTTTTTTCTCACATTTTTATCTTTTAAAGTTTTCTTGGAAACTAATACAATCAAGTATTTCAGTGTCACTTATTCTTTCATTTGAATTAACTAATTTCATGTGCCAGCACAAAAGCATCAATTTCAGCTTAAATTTCTGGGTTGATGGAAAACTTGGGCATATTTCTAATTAGGAAAACAAAACATCTCCTTCTGTGTTTGCTCCTTCATTTAACTAATTTATATCCATGAAAGTGAAGGAGTCCTTGTGCCCACGCATTTCAAGATCATGGGGAATTCAAACCATGACAGAACTTATTCAGACAACAAAGAGCCTCAGAGTGGTAAGCATTTGTTAGGAGGAGGGCAGGTGATTTTGTATTTCACCAACATCCTATATCTACATTCTATGTAAAGGATAAAAGAGAATGAAGAATGATACATTCTCCATTCCATTGAAACAAATAGTTGATATTATCTGTAGAATCATGTGATATTTAGAAAGTTTAAGCTTCTATTCCCTTATTCAGAATCCAGAGACAATGTTGACATACATATAAAAGAATTTCATATATAAAAGAAAAGATGGTAGAAGATAAAGCGCGATATCTTGTTTTTCAAGGATTTGCCAAGTTATATACAAATTCTGATAGTCGACTTTTTTCTCTGAAGATAGAGTATAAAGTGACCATGAGTATTTCTGATGTTTTTCTCATTGTACCATAAACTTCCTGAGAGAGGACAAAAATAGAAGAGGGAAAGAACCAACTCTTCCTCAAAAACAAATATAGATGCTAACCAAGGTTATCCTAGAAATTTCAATTCTCCAGCAATATTAAAACTTTTGTAAAGAGGATATTGCTTTGCAATGTCATATTTACTCCTTATAAAGGGACTCATTTGATTAAAATTGAATTAGCTGTGATTAGAGAGTAAATATTTTGAGGAAAATATTAACTTCAGCAACTCCTGTTTATGGTTCTTTCCTGGCATGAAATTAATTTGAAAAATAAAAACACCTTTATTTCGAGGCATCAACTCTTGTGAAATTAAACCTTTATGTAGGCTTATGTGAGCTTGTGTACATATCCGCACATATACCAAATTCTGGGGAAAAGTAGGCATATTTTTTTAGAGGAATTAAAAATCATCATGACAATAGGATTCTTATGGGAGTATAAGGTATTTATAAGTCATCCTTTATGTTATGGCTGAAACCAGAGTTAGTGTCTCTGGTTTCTTTTTACAGTGGGATCCCCGCTGAGCGTTGATACCTCCATATGGAGAGCTGGTGGAAAACATCTGGCCCATTTCCTTTGAACGTGCCATTTGGCTAAATGTTCGGCCAGTTGTCCATCCATTTTTAACCTGTTCAGTTCCCTCTGACCATTAATCCCTAATGTATCCACAAAAACTCAAGGGTATAAATATATTTTTTCGTAGAATAAAAAACAAAACAAAACAAACAAACAAAAACTCAAGGGAAGTAGGGAGTTGTAAAATCACCTCCATGTGGATGAAGGAGACTTTTGTTTGACTTTTTATTTTGAAATAATTTTAGACTTGTAGAAAACTTGTGAAAGTAGGACAAAGAATTCCTGTGTAAACTTCACCCAACGTGGTTTCATGGATCTGTTATCAAAAATAAAAACTTCATCTAGCACAAGGCCATTCACTAAACTATAGACTTCATTCTGATTTCATCAGTTTTCCCATAAATGTCCTTGTTCTGTACTGGAATTGAATCCATAATCCTACACTGAATTTAGCTGTCAGGTACCTGAGTCCCTTCCGACCTGTGACGGCCCTTTTTTGTCTTCCGTGACCTTGGCACTTTTAAAGGATGCTGGCTGGTTATTTTGTAGAGAGTCCCTCAACATGGCTGGGTCTGAGGTTTTGGCTTGATTACTTTGAGGTTGTGCATTTTTCGAAGAGAATTCCATGGAAGTGATGTTGGGCCCTTCTTGCTGTACTGGGAGGGGTATATGTTGTGGATACATCTTATGCAAATATCATGTTTCTCCTCAAACTTTCCCATATTGGTTTTAGTGTCCATCTATGGATTTTGCAGGTAAAATTTATTACAGTGGTGCTGTAATGGTGATTCTGTTTCTCTCATTCCTTTTATAGTTGACTTATTTTACATCCCTTGACATCCACACACAGTATTCTTACTGATTCTATTTCTTTTATCTCCTTTTTCTTTATAAGGTCAACCAAACATAAATACGCATTGAAACTCACTTAACCTATTGCTCTTTTCTCTGTTTTACTACAAACTACAATAAAATGGTTCAGTTTTATCCAGTCTGGGCTCATGAAAACGATAAAGATAAATTCTCTAGCTCTTAAAAGTTCTATGATTTGGGGAAGCAAAATTTTAGTATAGGCTTAAAAGAAGACAACAATGACCAAAAAGTTGCAGATAGCTAAATGAAATTCTGCATTGAGTGTAGTTGATGTACAAATCTTCTTAAAGCGCACTTTGCCTGAAGGCTATTCTTGCCTGACAGAAATTGCCTGTCTTTCTAATTTCTTAAAAGTATTTTTGGACCTGATAGAAAGCATTTCACCCTTACCAGTGTGCCTGAGATGTTATTTGAATATCTGAAAGTATATTTTAACTTACTTTAGAAAGTTTACATACCATAAAGTCCACACTCAGAACTTCTGATTTCTATATAATCAAATTTCTTCTCACTCCCTCCTCAAACCAAACAACTTCATTTCTGAATTCCAGTTCTCTTGTTCCTCAACCACATGGTCTCTAGATAGCAGCTCCAGCCAAGAATAAGAGTTAAATGTCATATAGCAAAGCAAAAGAGGGGAATAAAAGGTTTTTTCATAAGAACAGTTTGGAAATAAATTTTATCCATTTTATCCATTTATGCAATAAATGGAATGTTTTGTTTTAAGCCTCTTTGGATGAAAATATTTATAAAGTCAGACAGAAATTAACCTTTTGTTAATGACTGTCATCAATTGTGCAGTGTGATTTACTGTGCTGTAATAAAGTAAAAGAGTCTATTAAGATGGCATAAGTTTGCTCGCCTTAATAGTAAATAGCCTATACTGGTTTATTGTTTTATTTCATGAAGGATTTAAATGATTATTTATTGTTATCCTTTCTCTTATTTTCAGGCAGCCCAGACTAGCGATATTCCTTTCTAATATTTTTACTTGTAACATGCTTGGTAATTTACTTTTGATTATGTGATCAAGCATGCTAGAACTATATATATAAAGAAAGATGCTTCAAAGGAGTAAAAGATGTCATTTTTTTTTGTGAAAGATTGTGACAGCATTTAATTTGATCAGTTTGAGAGTTTTTTAGTTTGCTTGCTTTCAGGTTCTTGTTACTTGTGTTCTTGAGTTTTGTATATTATATTATTCTTTTCATGTGAAGTTTCACGTATCCATTTCTTGGTGATTACTGGAAGATGAGCATAAAATCAATACAACAAAGAATAAAGCTTCAAGTCGCTTTGCTCTTTGAAGTTTGAAGTAAAGAAAGAAGTAGATTGTTTTACTATATATTCATTTTCTCAAATATCTGGCATTTATGACACACATTCTTCAAGTGTAAAATGTGTTATATTCTCTTTCATAACGAAATAAATACTACAGAAAATAATAAGTACTACAGAAAAACCATGCATTTGAAAGGCATTAACTACCATGTATTTCCAAGGGGAGAGAACATGCACTAAGCTTCACTTAGAGAACCAGCTAAGGTGTCTCATGTTACCTTCAAAACTAATTAAATCAGTGCATTCCATTTATGGTCCCTTAGATGAATAGAGGATGACTGTACACACACACAAATTACAAATGACAAGGAAGGGGAAATTGGAACCAAAGACAAAGTTGCATATAGTATTTTTTTAAATTGTCGAATAGTTAAGATTTCTTTGTCCTATTTCAGTAATTCTCAATTGTGGTACTGATTGTCTTTTATGTATCGGAGATAAATCTTTACATTTCTCCTCCATTTTGTGGTCAATTCTGTATTTTGTACATCTGTAATATATAGGGAGAAATCCCTTTGAAGTTTCCTTTTCAGTATTCATTATGAAAATCAATTGTGAAAACACCCATTCATGCATTTGCCTTTAATCACATCTCTAGAACTCTGACAAGTGCTTAGAAAAAAATGTTAAATATCTGAAAACTATATTTTAACTATTAATATGACACTTAATCTTTCCCCTTCTCACTTTTCACCTCACTCTCCCTACTATCCTTAAAAAATTCACACGTAGCCAAAGTTAGCACATCAGTGGTTGGAATTAAACCCATATTTAAGAGCAATATGATTTATAAAATAAGAATTCTTAATGCAAATTGAGAAGCAACACTCCTGAGAATTAGTGGCACCTTTCTTTTTTTCACCCCAAAATTCAGCCAAGTTTTCACCTTACCCTGACTTGAAGCAGTCCAGGAACCCAGCCCGGTCCTAGACCATGCCTTTGGGGAGGCTGGTCCTGTTCTAAATCTAGCTCAGAAATGTAGATAAGGTATGAGAGGTTGCGGGAATCTGGAAGCTCAGAGGCATCCATTGTCTCCCATTTGCCTGAGTAGGCAGTTGGCCTGGGAGCCAGGGCTGATGCCGACATCGATTGGGCCCCAGGGATTTTGTTGGAGAAAACGAATAATCCCGGGCCCCTCTTGGTATGGCTTGACTCTTCCAGAGACATTAGAGCCAGACCGATCTCCAGGAACTGAGTGCTTGTGTTTGCTTTTCAAGGTATTCGCTTTGATAAACTCTGCTTCTTGGATACCAGAACTACAAATTGGGCAGTCCGGGCTTCTTTGCTAACGGCCCTGCCTTTAGGAGACTTGTCTCACTCTCCTTAACCAGCCAGGGAATTCACAGTGTGATACTAGTAGGAATTAAGCTTCAGAAAGGACCAGTCGTGAGTGAGGGTTGCAGTGAACTATCTCTGTGGTGCAAATGGAAAACAAAGTATGGAAGAGTATTTTGCAAGAGTCTTGTATGGAGTAACCAACTTGTTGAACCCCACTCCAAATTTAGTTCTTCTGGCTGCTGGCCACCTGGTCTAATCAGCACCATATGCCCTCAGGCCCATGATAGAGTCTCAGGTCTTTAGGGGCAGCCAGGTCCATGGCAAGGAAAACATAGAGGAGAGGAATATTGGTTCTTTAACTGGGAACTCGTGAATGGTAGAGCGCTAAAGAAAAGGTGGTGTGCATTGTGAGGATATCATTTCCTTTGCTTCCTTTCCAATGGAATGACACCTACCGAGGTAGGTTATCTTACTAAGTGTAACTTGGAGAATCCTGAAAACACACTTGCTGTGACTTTTCATTGGCATCTTAAAGAAAAACATTTGCTGACCTCAACTGAGTAAGCAATTAAAGAGGGAAAAAGCTGACTATAAGTTTCCACAGATTCTGTTTTGCAAAATAGAAGGATGCCTGGCCCCAGCAATTTTTTGCATACCACAGTCTAAATTCTCTACCTCCTCTCTTATAAAGCTCAGTGACTACAAGGTCAATTTGGCAGCTGTTTCTGAAAGAAAATCAGACTTGTGCATCGTTGCAGGAAGCTGTGCCCTGGAGGACTCCCACCTTCTCCAGTTGCTGGGACCATGTAATTGGAAAAAGCAGGCCATGCTATGCGTGCTTAAAGTTGTGTCATCCCTTGTGAGGCCATGAGTCAGTAACAGCCAGAACAATGTGATTCAGGGCTTCTGAGAAGCCCAAGTGAAGCTGAGTTTGATTACACCAGTCCTACACAAACATGATCCTTCTCTTAAATAAACTCTAAAAAAGTCCTTACTGTGGGAATTCAAAAAATTAACATCAATGCTCTTTACATTTCATGGAAGTACTTTGCTATTCAGGGGTCTTTTTTTTTTGGTGGTGGTAACATACATATATAACTATCTATCTATATATATATACACACACAGACACACATGCGTGCATATATACAGATATATATGCCATAATATTTCCCATTTTAACAATTTTTAAGTGTGCAGTTCAATGCCATTAATTACATTTTGCAATTTTGTGCTGCTACCATTGTCACCACCCAAACTTTTTTCATCACCCAAAACCAACTCTTACAGAGGGCTTTTAATATTGTGAAAAGGTATTTTCTTCAGTTCATTCTTTCTTCTGTCTCTTCTCTGCTCTGACCCCCAGCCCATACCGAATTCAGCTCATTGCTATTTTAATCCATATTAAGACCTACTGGATTAAAATCCATAAAATCACAGCTCATAGTTGTAATTTTATAGCTGTTTGATTGCTCTGTACTAGGATCCTCCAATCTTTTCTTCTTGTATGCTTCACATGGTTTTAAGGAGACCAGGACTGGAGTAGAGAAATAAGTCAGAAGGCGAATACAGCAAGTAAGTAATGGTGATGGGATGGGAGTAACTGATTCTATGGGAAAACCAGGAATGGAGTAAGTGTGTTTTGGTGGTTGAATATAGACTGAGGACCAGGAGGAGAGGACTTGGGTTTCTGCATGGGGTGTTATTAGCTGAAACTGGGAATTTGGAGGAGATTGGGTAGGGAGAAGATGTTTGGCCTGCAAACTTTTGAGCTTTACGTTGTTATGAGATAGTAAGGTGAGCATGTCCAGAAGGCAGTGGACCATACAAGCTAGAAGTCTGGGGGGAAGATTGAGGCTAAGAGTTCTCAGCTATTTATATGTGGGGGATTCCAGCATTTGGGGGATAGTTTCACTGAGACTGTGTGAGATCTGGCAGGGAAGGATAGAGTATGGAGAAAGCAGTGGAATAAAGTTGGAAACCTGGGAGCCTTCCCAAATAGGGAAAGACAGAACTGGGAGACTGTGACAGAGTCAGAAAGGATAGGACCATTGTGAAAGCCAGGGCCATCCTTCTTAAGAGCAGCCAATAAGGTAAAAACTCAAAATCGTCCAGTGAATTTAATGTTCGATTGAGTGATTAAATGATGATTGTTGCTAAAGAGAATTTAATGGAATTTTGGACACAGAAACCATTTTTCTGCAGGTTGAACAGTGAACATGAGGAATGAAAAAAGAAGCAGTGAGTAGAACCTATTCCTTCTAAAATTTAGCTTGTGGGAAAGACAAGAGAGAGAAAAGGTGAACTGAAAGGGGCAGCAATTAAAATTTACCAAAAAGAGCTGAAAATCTGGTAAAAGTCCAGAAAGAAACCTAGCATTTCTAAAATGCAGATTCAAATACATTCAGGCTCCTACTTAAAATCCTTTGATAATACACTTTTGCTTGTAGGATGGAACCTTATCTTTAGCCTCATTACAATATGTCAGGATGGTTAGGACAAAAACATTGTCCCTTTTGTTCAGTTCTGAATTCCTTCCCTATCTTCCCCACACCCCCATGGGAGGATCTGGCACTTTGTAGCATCTTAACAAATGGTTGCTGATGTGTACAGTGGAGGTGGGAAAGTGGAAATGGACTTCTTTTGGGGGTGGGAAGCCATGAGAAATATCTTGCAAAATCTGAGCATCACTTCCTCTGTGAAGTCTCCCTGACTGCTTCTCAACTCAAGTCGGGTGGGTCACTTCCATCATTGTGCCTTCATTGCACTGTCCATCATTCCTCCAGTATTGACCATATCCAACTACAGATTATTAGAATTTTATATAGCTAATGTACTTTTCCAAAGACCACCGGTTTGTTGATGGTCAAGACCGTGTCTTGTTCATCTCAGAATCCCTGATCTAATACGATGCTGGTATATATATTATGTTTTGTGTAAATGAACAATAACTCCTGAAGTAATACTGAAGGTAATAATCATCAAATACATGATATTTTCAGAATTCATTATTATTTTTGACCTTAGAAGTATTAGAAATGTTGGTCTGTTTATTCTCTTAGTGTGGACTGTGTTCTGGTCCACCACACTCCCTGGTGTCCCCAACCCAATAAATTAACATTTATCCAAAGGATAAAATAAACTGTTGATAATATGCTATAAACTGAAAGATAATTAATAAGAATCCAAACTGACAACAGTCATAAACAATTGTGCCTTGACATAAAATTGAGAAAAGCATGGGTAGATGATTAATAGAAGGTAAATATATCGTCCATTGCTCTAAAGATTACATTTTGCTTAATGAGCATTGCACTCATAAAAACAAGAGGAACTTAAACTCAGATTCTCATAATAAAAGTGAAACTGGACAAACATCTGTCGAGCCCCTGTATGACGTGCACTCTCTCAGGTACTGGGGTTATAAGAATGGTTCATATCAGTCCTTGAGTAAGAATAGATGGACAGTTTAACAAGCAGTTTCATCTGCATTCAAAGCATGAGCTCCTTGCGGTGCATCTCTCATCTCAGAACCCTGGTATTTGGCCAAGAACTTGGCCTCGAGTGGGCACTCCTTATTTGGATGAATGAATGACTCCACTAGCAAGAATGCATGGATGCTCTGGGAGAGCAAGCAGGTGTACCTTGTGCTTGGGGCTCAGGTCAGTGAGAAAAGGGATCAGACAAGCATCTTGGAGGAGTTCATCACTAAATGAAGTCTTAAGGTGTGAGCAGTCCGGTGCGGGAATAAGAGTGAGAAGAGTGTGCTTAGCAGAAGTAATGATGTGAGGAAAAGGCATAGCAGCCTACAGCAGCATTTGTTTCAATAGCTGAGCTGATGTAATGTGAGATTAGAGAGGGAGGGTAGAGACCTTTAATGTCTACCTTGGGTAACATGATTAGGGTAAGACTAACACAATTAGGGTCAGTTACCTGCCTGGCTTCTCCATCTGAGCAATGAAGAGTTCCATTAGTTGACCTCTAAGGCTTCCTGTACCACTTAAATTCTATTTTTCTCTATTATTATGTTGGGGATTGAGTAATTAGATAATCCTAGATTTATAACTCAAACATAGTTTTTGACCTGTACTAATTTTATAATAACACCTTTCCTCTCTCACATTTCACTCCATGTATTTATTTCAGGAACTTAGAATACTTGTGCAGTAGCGTGAACTGTTGCCTGATTTTAGTATATTCAATTCCGCTAAGTAGAGTTTGGTTTATTTCGACCATGCTACCTTGGTCAGGAGAATATATATGTAAGATATTCTCGTTCAAACTTTTCTTTGAAAAAATATGGCCTATACAGTAAGAGTTGATGTTTTTCCATCCAGCAGAATTGATTTTTATTTTTCAGCAGCTTGGAAATTGGTAGCCCACACTATAGGATTGTTGGGAACTGTCTGAGAATGCCATGGTGCTTTGTTTTATTTATTTTTTGTGCAAGGTTAAAGAAAACATTCATTAATGATTTCTTTTTTAGAAAAATAAAATTTGTTTGTTTAAAACATTCATATCCACCATATACTTCCCCACCCCCATGCCATCCCCTCGTACCCTGTAATCAACTTTCTGTCTCTGAATTTGATCACGCAATATTTGTTCTTATGTGTCTTATTTATTTCACTGAGCATAATGTGTTCAAAGTTCTTCCGTGTTGCTGGGACAATTTCTTTGTTTTTGCAAGATAAAATTTATTAATATATATGCAGATTTAAGAACTTAAGATGTATTGGTACAAAATTAGAATAAACTGAATACAATTTAAATAAAGTAGAAATTTCCAAGGAACATGTAAGTTATTAAACATTTTCTCTTTTTTAAAAAATAATCCAATTAAAGCAGAAAAAAATCCATTTTATTTTCTTCCCCATTTTCTGCCTTTGAGGTTTTTCTTTTCCTGGAACAACAAGGTCCCCAAACTGAGATATCTGATGACATATTGCAAGAATGTGCCTGTGAGGGAAGAAGGCTTGATAGACATTTTCCCCTTACCAAGAAATCTCCCCTTTCTCCCTTCTCTTTCCGTTCACCTTCTTGTATATACTCTTAGTATGGAGTGAAAATTCTATCCTGGACACCTTTATTATTTCAGAAGATGTGCTCACAAACAAATAAAAAAAACAAAACCTGCATTTAGTGATATCAGTCACTAAAAAAAAAAGCTGAGGTATACTTGATATCCAGTAAACTGCACAGTTCTTAAATATTCACTTTGACGAATTTTGCCCCTTGTAACTGCCATTCAAAACAAAGCATAGAACATTTCCATCACCCCAGAAATTTTCTTCATGCCTTTTCCTATCAATTACCCACTTCCTGCCAGCAGCCTTATTCTGACTTCTATCGCCATAGATTAGCATTATTTGTTTGTGGAATTCATATAAAAGGAATCATACAGCATAGGTTTTCATGTGTGTCTGGCTTCTGTTACTCAGTGTCATGGATTTCGAGATTTGAACACATCATTTTATCAGAGCCAGCCAGTGGTCTAGACCCTCAGTGATTTTATTTTATTATTGTTCCTGTCATCCAGCTATCTTACAGGTGTGTTGGCTGCTGCATATGAGGGGCTAGGCAAGGCAGCATGTTTACATTAACACGTTGTCTTAGTTAGCGTTCTCAGGGAAACAGAACAAACAGGAGATATCTGTAAATGTGCGATTTATAAAAGTGTCTTATGCAACCGTAGGGATAAAAGAATCCAGAAGCTGTAGGGCAAGCTGTGAGCTGGCAGCTCTGAGGAAGGTCCTCAACGAGTTATAACACCCCAGGAGAGGCTGGCTGACAGAAGCGGAAAGAGATTCTTTTTTCTAACTTCTCCTTAAAAGCCTTCAGGTGATTAGATTAAACATCACTCATTGCAGAGGATGCTTCCCTTGGCTAACTGCAGATGTTATCAGTCATGGATGTAACAAATATGCCCATGATTTAAGTCCATGAAATGTCCTCACAGCAACAGTTAGGCCAGTGCTTGCTTGACCGGACAGCTGGGCACCATGAGCTGGCCAAATTGACACATGAACCTGACCATCACACATGTATAGATTAAAACCCATCAAGATGTCAGGAAATGCACTTTAGGATTCTAACCTAGGACTATAGATCTGGAAACTCATCTCTCCAAAGTCAATCCAGGCAAAGCCAGAGTGTAAGCAAGTTTATTTTTGGTGCCTGACCATTTGCTTTGACTTCCCAAAACCTCTCACTTCAGTGCCCCAGAGAGCAATCACTTGATTCCCACAAAAGGTCTAATGTTAGCTTAATGTTTAAGGAGTTTCATCTTTGCCAAGCATCTATGCATTTTTTTTTAACCTTTAATGGTGAAATTCCAGCTTTTTAGGAGAATTCTTTAGTCTGGAAGTCACACACCTCGGAGCACATCATTTAGACCAGGGGTTGGCAAATATTTTTAGCAAAGGGCCAGATATTTGGGGAGTTTGCAGGCCAATTCTGTTACAACTCTGCCATTGTTAGTGCAAAAACAGCCATAAATAATACGTAAACAATAGTGTGACTGTGTTCCAATAAAACTTTATTTACACAACCAGGCACTGGGCTGATTTTGGCCTGTGGGTCATCATTTTCCTGTCCCTGATTTAGACAGTTTCCTGTTTGCCTACTCATGAGGTTAGTCTCATATGGCGAATCTGTCAGAACAGAATAGAGAGAATTAGTTCTCCAGGAAACCTAAAGCTGGAAGGAGACTGAGGTCGTACTTGGTACACCCTCTCTATTTAATTGAAGAAAGGTCATTGAGATTTAGTTTCACAGTAGTGGCCTTTCAAGGTCACAGCGAGTCAGTGGAAGCACCCAGACCTTCAGTATTCCCACGTCTGTAAGGAGGATCCTTTGTCCTGCTCAGTTGGTGGTGAATATGAGCCACGTTAGCACAACTATACCATTGGATTGATGTTTGGATGGACTGTTTCAGCTCACTTATTTTAAAGGAATAAGAGCGAGGGAAAGAGAGAGATACAGAAATAGACATTCACATGGCAACATTCTGAAAATTTAACCAAGAGTCAGCTTAGAAAGGGTGAGAATTCTTTTTAACCGCAACTCTGCAAGTGAAATCATTGCCCTCCCCGCTGCGTGGGACATGACATCCAGGGGGAAAAGTCTCCTTGGCGACGTGGGAGAGGACTCCCAGAGATGAGCCTGGCCCTGGCACCATGGGATCAACAATGCTATACTGACTAAAAGGGGGAAAAATGTAACAAAATAAGGTATCAGTAGCCGAGAGAGTTCAAATAGAGTTGGGAGGCTACTCTGGAGGCTATTAGCCAGCGTTAGCTAGATATTACTAGTTATCATGGTTTGCCAAACCCTAATCAAAGCCATTCTGCCAACCCCTAACAACACCTACGGCTTTATCTGGGATTTTATAAAGGTTCCATGCACTGTAACTACCTTCTAGAAACTTACAACCTTCAGATGGTTTCCTAGGCTAGATAAGTCCTTAAGCCCAGATGCTCTCCAGAGCATCAGCTAGTTCCATCCCCCATCTCAAATTATCAACAGTCCTTTCCAACATGAAAAAGTTAGGATGGGCATAGTTCAAATACCCCTAAAGATTGGGAGAAAGATCAAAGGAGAAGGTGGAGTAATAGCAGAGAAGATAGGATTTAACAAAGGAGTATGACTGCTGAATCATTAAACTGATATTTCTTTTACTCTCCAATGTCTTGGAGCAGTGAGAAGGAAAAATCTAAAATTGTGGAACTGTAATTCAAAACTCTGAAATCTGTCCTATAACTAATTGTTGCGGTGTGCTTTGAAATGTTTTGCTTTTTTGTATATATGTTATTTTTCACAGTGAAGAAGAAAGATGAGTTATACATTTAACAAAGAAATAAATTGATGAAAAAAGTATATTGAACACTCTGTCCAAATAATTTATTTAAAATTACAAGTATATGAGAGTACTAAATAATAAAATGAGTAATTTTTTTAAATTCAGAAGAGAGACTTCTAGATTCTGCCATTCAGTTTATTCATCCTGTTTTTCTTTTTTCTTTCTTTCTTCTTTCTCTCTCTCTCTTTTTCTTTTCTTTCTTTCATAGATACCTATCAGGTATCTTCTCTTGAAAGCACTTTGAAGATCAAAGCTAAAGAAGACAGAGTTCCTATGCGTAAGGGGTTCGTAGTAGAGCTCAGGAGACTCAGGAAGCATGTCTTGTTTAGCTTTTTAGCCTCAAGAGAGGAAACAAGGTTTGCTTCATGGGAGGAATGGTATTTGAGTGGATACCTGGATATACTATGGGATAGATATGTGGCTAGTGGTAAGGGATTGTGGGAGAGGGAGCGGGTGTAAGTAGGGGCCAATACTTCAGCTTGGATATGTACTGAGGGATTGGTGAGGGAGGTAGTAGTAGATTCTGTAGATACCATTTGATTTGCAGAATGGGGTCAGCTCAGTGGATGAGTTATTAAAGAGAAGCCAATTTTTCCAGCCAAAGGAATTAAAGTAATAAAAGTGCCTCACTTTGGGAGGGTGCCTTCAATTCTTGATAGCATAGAGTTCACTGAAGTAAAGCATTATGTTTCCAAGAATCGGAATCAAGTAAAACGCACTTCTTTTAGAACTCTCAAAGAGTTTATGGCAAAAAAAAAAAAAAAAAAAATTAAAAACTCAAATGATGGATACAAACCAGCGTATATATACATTGGGAGTAGCTGGCTCAATAGTAATCATAAACATATGCTGGAAACCTGGGGGTTGAGTCAAAGTCCCAGTATTCAAGCATAACATTTAGTGGAGACGTGCAGAGCTCCTGTCCCCCCACCCCCATCACCAATGACTCATGCTTTCTCTGTGTTTGACTTGGCTTGTGGTTGGGTGACACAGCTGGTTATTGTGGATGACAGAATCTTCCTGTTGTTGTACACCAAAGGGATCCAGGGCAGGCAGAGGGGAAGACTTTCCTCAGCCATATGAAACCCTGACCACGACAGGCATTTTAGTAACTCTCTGAAGGCAAGAATGTTACTAATAACAGACCAGATTTTGGAGGTCATCTTAAACTTGACCAGCTGCTGTTAAGCCCCTGGCTACTGGTGTCATGGAATGCATCCCGATTTGTTTTGGGAAAGTGGTGAAAGAGATTCAGTTACAGGTCTTCAGCCTGCCTGGAACGACGCCATCTGCGGGATGGAATTCTGCACATTCCCAAGCTTGGTTGGGTCTCAGACGCAATTGGTCTTCAATGAAATGAACCATTTACTGGGTCAAAACCTATTCTAGGAAAATATTTCATGCTGAGGATATCTTTACATTTTTGGGTCTCACGAACCTATCAGATACCTGGAGAGAGAGCTCTTACAGCATTAAGTATGGTTTCTTGAGTTCCTAGAGACTGGCTTTGAACAAGCGTGGGGCAAGTTCAATACAAAAATAGCACATGGCTAAAATAGGGGTGCCGGGAGACTGCTGTGCAGTGCTGCCTGCCCATAATCAGGCCTGCCCTGGGCAGCAGAGCTATGATGTGCAAATTTGTGGCTTCTCATTGCTGGCTGATGTGAGAAAGCTGACAGAGCAGAGGCTGGGAGTACCCTGGGTCCAAGAGATAACACCCACGTGAATAGGCTATTTCTATCCTCATCAGTGGAAAATGTTGGCAGTCACCACTGAACACAGTCCGGGCACTAGAACATAATGAGTTGCAGCTATTCCTCAAGGAAGGTGTGGAGGAAATAAAAACTTTTTGTAGCTCAGACCTGGGGAGTGGAGATTATTCACTATGTTGTGTCATAGGAAGACAAGGAAAAATAATTCTTCTTTTTGACCCTCATGCTCACATTCCATGGCCTGTTTCCCAACTCGCTATTTGCAGGGTGTCTCTCGCCTGCAGATGGGTTGTCGGCACACACAGTCTCCTGTTCCTAAGAGGGCTTGTGCCAAGGCTTCGAGAAAAACGCTTGTTTATGCAAATGAAGCATTTCTGAGCTTGAGGATAAAGCTTCTAGCCCATCTCTAATCGATATCATCATACCAAGAGATGAAAGTGTGTGAGTTAAAAGTCAGACAGATCAAACAACTGATCTGATCTGTTTACACATTCAGCAGGCCCTGGTACCCTGAGAATTCACAGTCAAGAAAGGTTAACTAAAGTCATGAATAGCAAATTAGTGGCATATCTTTATAGGGAACTCAGAAATGTAAAAGCCAAATCCTACTCTCTCCTGCAGAAATGCTTTAGTAGTGCTGTGACAACTTGTTGACCTGGCTGGATATTTCCCCCCTCCTAGAGGTTTATATCATGCACATGGCCTGTGTATCAATCAGTTTACAGGACGTTAGAGTCCCAAGGGTCCTTAGAGACCCTTCTTTGTCTTTCAGCCTAAGACATTAGGCAACTCAAGTCTTCACAATTCTAACATTTCGATACCATAAAGGAGAAGGACTCATCAACACATATTTTCTCATACTGTCTTCTTGTCATTCCTTCCCAAATAACATGTAGCATACACTATGACTTCCTTAAACCACTCACTTGCCTTTATGCAACCCAAGTCAGATTTTCACTCTTTTTTAAGCCATTCTTATACGTTTGAGTAGTATCATCAGATTTCCCTTGGAAAAGGAGTGTTTAACACTGGAAGATATAATTATTTTGCACTGCCAGGTTAATCTCATGTAGTAATCAAAGTAATCAAAGCCTCCGGGATGTACCCCGAATGCACATTTAAAGTTCAGTGGGGCTCCAAGGAAGGAAAAAGCAGTATCTTCAAAATGTCACTTTCAGCTCAGTTCTCATTTCCAGGTTCTTCCAGCTCAGTTTTCCTCTGGGTTTCTTTCATCTGGCTACTAGACTGTTCCTTTTCACTGACATTTACTAAGAGTTTGCTCTCCAGCAAGCACAGTTCTGAGTACTATACATGTATGAACACATTAATCTGCCCTAGTCTACTCCTAAGAGGCAGGTACTATTTTTCTTCTTTTTTTGCAGGTTTAGAAAGTGAGACCCAGAAGATAAGTAATTTACCCAAGTCGAAGGATGGAACCCGGGCAGACTTGCTCTGGCACCCATGCTTCCTAACCATTCCTTGCTACCATTTACTCCCTTCGATGACATGCCTTTGCTCTAGTCTCCATCTGGTGACGTCTTCTTGTCCTTGGAGATTGGGTCATAGGCTAATAGTCTAGGAAGCCTTCCCTAGTGCCTTTTCCTTCTCTCTTCCTGTCTGACTCATTTATCTCCTTTGTGCTCCTAGTGAAGTGAACCCTGGGCCTCTTGCAGCCTGAAATCTAGTATTCCTTAAGTTAATTGTGATTTTAATTCTACCCTGATTTTAAAAGCTGTTCCCGACACTGGGCTGTAGCTTCCCTAAGAGTAGGAGTCATGCTCTGTCTTTATGATCTCAGCACCTAGCAATGCTCTTTATAAATGTGTATGGATGGGAGGGATGCAGGCAGTGTATGAATTTTTTACTCCAGAATTGGAAAAAAAAATTATCCTGGTTAAAATTGATCACAGAAGACAGTTTCTTATAATGAGAAATAGAAACTCATGTACCGAAGAAACAGAGAAATGGCCACTTGACCAGAATCGATGATGGCAGTTGCTTGTAATTTCACAGAAGAATGTATTCAGATTTTATTTCATGTAAAGAAAAAAAAAAATTCCCCAGAAGGTGAAAGAGAAGGAAATGCGTGTGTTTTTTCAAACTGTAAAACAGGAGTTTCGATGACCTCATGGCGAGGCTATCCCTCTTGTTGGGGATAATATATCTCCTCTATAAGTACAGTCTCTAATTTAGGGCTCAGTGACTCTAGGGGTGAATCAGAGGGGAACAGAGAATGTAATTTTAAAGACAGGAGAATGATGTCCACAAGGGATATTCACAGCCACTGAGATTATTGCTACTAGAGCATAGAAGGGCAAAGAGTGCTATGCCACAAGTCAACAAGAAGAAAATGTCATCGAGACTAGTGGGCACATACACACTGGTTCATTACTGGGTTGTCCACCCATTGCCCTACTCATCCCAGCAAGGGCAGTAAGAGCACCGGACAGATTATAAAACACAGTCGGTCTGTGTCTTTGTAATTGTGTAAACCATAACATCTGCCATATAATTTACCTTTCTGATTTTAGTTTGATTTTCTGCCCTTGAAATTTCCTAGGGTGATGAGCTTAATTGGCAATTGCTGAGACAAGAAGCCAATTTCCCTATTATAAGAAGCAATAAAGTCTCTTCCATTTTGAAGGCATACCTACAAAACTTAAAATAATTTCATAATAATTTTCATAAGGGAGCATCTGGAAAATGCAACTTCATGAAACAGTATTTGATGAGAGAGGAAAGAGAGGTACGTTGGTAGAACAGACCAAGTTGATTATGTTTTAACTGTTAGATACATTGATTTTCCAGGGTGGTCATTCTTCATTATATGCATTTAATTGACATTACATTATATTAAGTATTTAATTTTAGCTCTCTTGACAAATTGGCCAATGCCCAGTCAACCCTGGTAGACTCTAATCAGATTTCTATTCAGCCATGCTCATTATTAATCCTCATTATCACTCTTGGAGGAAGAACATGAGTGGGGCCAAATGGAATTCTGTCCCCTACTGACTTCAACAACCACAGTATCTGGAGTCGATTCAAAAGAATGTGAGCATTATCATAAATCATTGGGTCCCGAGATCCAAATTGAAACAACGAAGCAAAACAGACCTTCCTTCCTTCCTATGCCAGTTGCATCACCAGCATTCCTAGTCTGGCATTTACCTTGAAATTTTCCTTATTAGCCATTCTCTTGGTCCTCTCCTTCTGCCTTGGTTCCTCACAGTCTTTCCTTTCTACATGTGAGACTTTGTGTCCTCAGATGATGCAAAACTCAAGCAGGGCAGCAAAGATTCTAGCAGCAGAATCTTTGATTCTGACATTGGCTGGATCCGCTTCAGCAGCTCCACAAAAAGGACCATGTCTAAAAGGAAAGGACTGCTGTGAAATGGGCTCTGGAATCTTCTCCCCTGGGGCAAGGTCAGTTCTTAGACTGGAATTGCTATGTGGTGACACAGCAGGCTTTGCCTCCTCTCATCTGTGAAACCTAGCTAGGTAACAATGAGGCTGCTTGTTCCTCACTCCACTTCCTGGCCATCCCTGGACACAATTCAGGAATGTCGAAGTTAGGTTTTAAGAAATTAAGCCAGTATCATTTCACCAAGTTATGAATTTATATTTTTCTCTCTTGATATGCTCATAATCATGCTGTTTGCTTTTGTCTTTGACCCATTGATTGATGGTGATATTTTTTCCCCAGTTGTTGCTATAAATCCTACACTTGGGAGTTTTAGATGAGGTGAACAGAGCAGCTTAAATTTTTCCTAATAAATCAATTGCTTTTGTGTCTTATAGAAATGTCACTTAGTCAAATGATTCTAAGTCTGACTCTGAATGGGAGGGGACTGAGAACTCAGGGATGTATAATATTTGGGTACCCAGTTTGAGATGATACCAGGAGTTTATTTTAAAGTTTTTTGTTTTGATTTGTTTTTTTAAAGGAAAGAGTCTTTGAAAAAGCCTTGGAAAAGAGTACTAAATCTTTCTGCTTACTTTCAGAAGAATATTGGTATTGTAAAAGACCTAATGATTTAAAATAATAAAACCAATTTCAAATGAGAGTCACTGCTGTTGTGTAATTAATAATAAATTCCTTCAAACTGGTCTTTTAAAATGTTCTTTTAGATATTCCTATGTTATCTATTACAAAGTGGAAATAAGAGCAAGTATTGTGTTTCAGTGAGACTAAATTGAGAGACATGTTTTTTCCTTCTCTGTCCCTCTCTGTCTTTGTGATTCATGGGGTCAGTGCAATCTTATGAATTTGTCTATATCACAAAATAAAATTTCAGCTTATTGTATAAATGCAGGCCACAGTTTGTAAAACATAACATATAAACCTTCCAATACTTTATGTTTGACTTTTTAAAAATTATTGATAGAATGGATATTTTCTCAGTTAAGTGAAGATATTTGGAGAAATAGAATTAAATTAGTTGAGGTGTCTCATTTTTTTGCTGATTTTAAGTTTGATTTTGATGGTCTTCTCGGAGGCACGGCTACTGCCTACTTCTGATTCTCCAGTGGATTGTTCCATCTTCAAATGTTTTACCCCAAGCATACCAATATTTGTCTTAGTAAATGTGGTCTCTCCCCATAAAAAATGAAGAGGTTGCTGAAATTCTTCTAGGAGTCTAATTGTAAAGCTAACACACAGGGTCCTTGCTCACCTTTCATAATTAGGATTTGGTCAAATTCTGGTCTGCATTAGCAAAGTTTTGCTTCTTTTAATTTCACATTACTGGCTCTAAAATAGATAATACAATTCATAATCTGTTTGCAATGTGATATCATCTTCGTTCTTGATGTTGACTTATTTCAAATAAAGCTATTTGCATGAAGGCAGAAGGTAACAGGTACTTAGGCAGAAATGACTGTTTTAAACATTATTATAGGGTGGAGTATATAATTTACTTTTGGCTATGTGACTCTGAAGTTGTAATTACTTCCCTCAAATCTTTAATGAAATCTAGCTCTTTCTATTAAATGCGATCCTCAGACTTAAGTGCAGTGTCATCCAAAAAGATGCCACACATCGAAGCAATTTTTGTAGACTAGAGAACCCATAATAATATCCATCATTATTATAGTGAGATTAGGCCTATCTTCGGATAACCAAGACCATCTCCTGTTGCTACACAGTGATAGAAAGTAAATTATAGGGAAATTAAAGATGAATGCAGTTCCGTATTGGGTATTATAATCAGGCTAAGTTTAATTACTGAGAATATAAGAATCCATGTTGACTAAGAAAGAAATTGTCACATTTTTCAAATCACTAAACAGGATATAATGGACAGCTGCCTCCTTTATAAATTCACTATTAACCAAGAACAGCTTTCCACAACTAGACATCTATTGTACTCTCCAATATCTGTATCTACGTGGACGAAACTAAAGGCAAAATAATTAAACCCAACGCTTCACGGCATACAAACTGATCTTTCACAGACGTGGGTAGGGGTTGCCTCCCTTCCTTTCGCAGGTCACACACTTCCCAAGGCTCTTTATAAACATATGGTGAAATGAAGCCCAGCAGCTGGGAAGCTTCATTTATTCTGCTGAGGGCATCCCAAGAAAAGTCCACATTTTCGTGTCTAGATGAGTTTAATCCAAGAGTACAGAGGTCAGCGGGGTTGTAAAAGAAAGTTTTCAGAAGAATTACGGGATACAAAACATGCAGAAGCCAAGCGAGGGGACCGCGGGCCAGGGGCATTATGGGAAGGCTAACGGGAGCGCGCGAAACTGCCCGTAGGGGGAGGACGGTGGCCCGCGAGGCTCCTCGCAGTGCGCGGCCGCGATGGTCGCGGGTCAGGCGGCGGAACTCCTTCGGGCTCCCAGCGAGCGGCCGGCGGCCGGCGCAGGGGTGGCCGGCGTGGGAGCGACCGCGGCAAAGGCGGGAGCTCTGGCTTGTGTCTCTCCTCCCCTCACCCTGCGCCCGGGGGAGACCAGGCGGCCCGGGAACGGGAGTTGTCTTCCCCGGGATGCGGAGACTGTTCATTCACCAGCGGCCCTCAGTTATGGTTGTAGGGCTGGAGAACGCAGGGAAAACTACCGTCCGTACCCGTTTTCTGTGACGAGGCCGCACCCATATCCCCTACAGTAGGAGGTAGGCGTGGATCACACACGCTTCCTAACGTGGGATGCCGGCCGCCGGGAATCCTGGTCCTTCCTGGAGCGCTTACTGTATACGCGGAGTTTGTACTGGTTGCTGTGGGCGGTGCAGAGAGAGGATTCCTGTCGCTAGAGAACTGTATAAAATGTCAATGCATGAGCATCTAAGAAGAGCTGGATTGCTGGTTTTTGCTATTAAATGAAATGTTAAAGAATGATAACTGTAATGAAAGAATGATAGCTGTAGCAGGACTCTCCCAGTGTTTGAAAGAAACTCGGATGAAAGACCTGCAGTGGCAAGTCCAGGCCGGCCGTGCCCCTACAGGCGAGGGACTGCCAGGGGCTTGAATGAGTGATGTGACCATTTACGATGAGATGGTCTCTATGACCTCTTCTCATAGACTGTATAAACCAAATGTTGGACTTTACCTAAAAGCTACAGAAATCAACGGTTTAGATGTATTTATAATAAGCCGATTAAACTGTTTCCATAAGAAGAAAATTTAAGATCACTGACTTGAAAACAGAGATGAAGTCTCCCCTTCCGATTTGCTTTTTCATGAGTTCCTTCCCAAGTGTGGTCTCAAAGCTGGGACTGACGTTTTTCTGGTAATGAGCCCTCTCAGGACATTGGGTGTAGTCTGTGGTGAGTATAAAGGCAGAGGAAGACATGGTTAACATCAAGAGCTTTATCATCAGTATAAACCTCCTTAGTTGAATGTTGTTCTCTTGTTCTATAAAGTCAAAATACAAATTGGCACCAGAATTCAGATTTCCAGTATTTAATGTGTAGTGTTACTTATGAAAAGTATTTTGCATAAGGTGTGTGTATTGTGTTTCTACCTCGCGTTGACATTAGTGACTTGGGTTTACATTCTAATAAAAAGTGAGTAATGCAAAAATTAATTTATCCTTAGTTGTAACCATAGGAGATGAGGACTGGCATTGGTGTTAATTGCCGTTTTGTACTTTTCCCCTTAGGTTCTCTGCCTAGTACTAACCAACCCCCAAATCACTGAGCTGCTCTTGAAAAAAAGAGAGAAAGGAGAAAGCTTGAAATTGTGTACATGTTTTATTGTTGATCAAATCACACGGAAGCAGGTACTGCAACTGAATGGAACATATATCAAATTCTCGGCTTAAGTATTGCTAATGGGCAGATTTACACAGCAAATAATTATCAGATCATTTCCCTGTGCCATCTGTAGTACTGAAAACATTGCTGATCCACTGAAAAACAAACTGAAGAGTGGCATTTCCAAAAGGTGACAGTAGAATCCTTAAGGATGTAGAGATTGTTAACGGTTGTCGATTAGAAAGTATTGGAGGAGGAGAGGCAGTGATTTGAGCAAAGGACTAGCGGGAAATGAAGTGCTGGAAGGTAGAAAGAGGCATAAAGAGGGAAATGGAAAAAGGCACCATGAACTCACTCTGGTCAAAACAACTGATTTTAGGATAAGGTATGAAAAGAGCAGTATTATTAAAACCAAGTACAGTACTTGTGAAGATTTTTATACAGTTAGTGATTCTAAGAAGACTAGTAAAAGATGATGTAAAATTCACATGGTTTGTTCTAAAAACGATCATGTAATGAATATACACCGTGATAATATTGTGAGCCATTGATTGTATAATATGGTTGGACTGTACATGTGTGAATATTTCTCAATAAAAATATTTTTAAAAAATTCACATGACGATGTACTAGATACTATAAAATGTTTAAAGAAGAAAAGGTCAATAGAACACTCCCTTTCATCAGTTTATATGATTATAAACTAACATAGATGGAGGTAAGTTTATAGGGGGTTATGTACACACAACATTTTTTATTACTTATTTTTCAGGGGTGGGGAAGGAGGATGCTTGTTTTATTTTGATTTTTGTCTTTTAAAAGTTTTAGAGTTAATCAGTGGTCCCAATGAATATTGTAGTTAGAAAAAAATTGAGAGTCTCACTAACTAGAAAGGTAGCAAATGGGAACACACAACAAGAAAAAATATACATGAAGATAACCGAATGTATTCAAAACAGTGAACAGACATTGATCAATGAGTCTATGTGTCGTTGGCACAGACCAGTGGCTTGTAGAGTTGACCTGGAGAATGATCTGAAAAATAACATGATAACAAGATCTGACCTGAATCTTAACTCAGTTTGACTTTTGTGAGCCACGCCGTTGTAAGTTACTCTGCTTGTGCATAAGCAGACTATATGTTTTGTTGTCCAGAGACAGAGAGATATGCTCAGTCTTGGCCATCGATAATTCCATTACATATTGGGAGGGATTATTTGAATTAGAAATTCTAGATATATTGATGATTAATAAAAAGCTTGGATTTTACAATCATTATGATGTTACTCTCCTAGAGAAATAAAATTTGTATAGATTTGGTAAAAGAACTTTTAAGTGGAGTCTCAGTGTTCTACCTACCTATTCTATTGAATTTAGAATCAAGCAGTGTCAAAGGTATAATAATTTTCCAAAACCTGGTGATCTCTCCTCCCCATTTTCTTCTTTACATCATCCAAAATTAATTGGACCAGTGACATCAGAGACACAGAAACAGACAAGGGAAATCCACTGCTTCAGCAATGTAGAGAAGTCTTTAAAAGCTGGTGTCAAGGGTCTTTGGACCTGTGGGAAACACAGAAAAAACACAGAAATTGAGAAATGTGATGGTGGTGGTGGTTGTGGGGTGGTGTTTAAAATACACCGAGCATAAATAAGATTCCTAGTTTAGGGAGTAGATCCTGCTTCTTAGAGTCTTTTGTCTGTTTTATCTTTTAGCATTGCCCCAGAAAACTGCAAGGGAAACAAAGTGAAATGCAAATTACTCAATTTAGACCTCCTTGGTCTAAATTAAAAAAAAAAAATTATTGGTAGACAGAATTAAAAATGAGGTTTTATCATATTTGTGAAGTTTTGGTCGCTCTGTATTTGTCCACTTATTATCTCATTTAAATGAGTTGTGCTTTTCAGTGAAGAAAGACCAAAGGCAAAGTAGGAAATTGTGATTTGTTTATGGCAAGTAAGTGTCAGGTGAGGACAAAATACTGCTTTAGATTTATTCTAAAATAATAATTTGTTCCAAAGCTTGTTGCTATATTAAATAGGTTTTAGTAATGAGATTTTTAAAATCATACTCATTTCACATAAGGCACAGTAAAATGTAAGTTTGAATAAAATTGTTAAACTAAATTTAAATGTAATACTCATTATGCATACAGGGCTTTTCTTTTTAAGTGCTTGTTGTGTATCCTTATAATCATTATTTCACCAATGGTGTCTTACCTATACTTTGAAAGGAGAAAAATTCAGATATGCTGGCAGATTTAGTTCTTAATATCGAATCCTTTTAGACCTAATTACTCAAGTTTCAGAAAGTTGTATTTAAAAGTTGGGAGGCAAATTTGGGATGAATTGGGCTTTTCAAAAATAAAAGCTTAGAAATATATAAGGGAATTATAGTTCTCATTTTGAACTTCCTATACTGATCAACAAATGCCTCAGTGTGAGTATTACAGTCTTAATCATTTTATTTGCTTTCTGTATTATATATATAGTTGCAAAGACATCTTCATATCTGTGATTTTTCGATTTATTTTGAAAATTACTAATTTTTACCCTGAGTTACCCTGCATAAAGTATGGTTGTTAAAAAATATATATTTAGGGCAGGCCACTGTGGCTTAGCAGGCAGAGTTCTCACCTGTTGTGCTGGAGACCTGGGTTCGATTTCTGGTGCCTGCCTGTGCAAAAAATAATATATATATTTAGAGCTTGTATTCTGCACCTAACAAATTTGAGAATTTTAAATAAGCAAGAGAAGCTTATGAGTATTAATTATAAATATGTCAAGGAAGAAAATCTACAGAAAATAGAACAGAGACAAAAAGTAGAAAGTCACTAAAATTTGAACACTTTCACAGATTTCTCTCTGATTTGGAAAGAAAATTAAATAAATAACGGAGAAATTAGACTCTCATATCCAATGGCAGAGATCCCCTGCTGAAAAATAACCTGACTTTAAATTTAGTCATGCTGTTGCTGGTATCCACTACTTTAAAGGCAAAGTATCCCGCAGTCAATGTTTTGATCAAGGTGGCTGATTCATTTCTCAAAAGATTAAGATTGTTATCAGAACCTTGTTTGGTTCAACAAGAAGGCTATGCTAATTGTTGGCTATTTTCTAGGAAAAAAGACATCAAAATATAATCAGGGACTTTAGGGATATAAAAGAAGCCTGTGATCAAAAGATTACAGTAGGAGTTTATACACAGAATTTGCTGTGCTACAAAACCAAGTGAACCTTTATATAATTCCAAGGTGGAATTATATACTAACTGTGCATACCCAGGTAAGTTAAAAAACAAAACAAAACCTTTTTGGAAAACTGAAGTAAATGGGTCAGTTGTTTTGGCAACTTTAAAAGTCGGTGGCAGGAAATTTGCAAATATAATTGTTTTCATTTTCCAACTTAATTTCTTTTTTGTTTGTTTACAGCTTCTTATGCTGTGATTGAAAGCAAAAGTAGCGTAATCATAAAAGAACTGTTACAGTCAAGATCCTCCTACTCTAAAAATAATAATCCCCACTCCTCCAAGAAATTCTTAGGTCAGGATAAGAAGACAGAATTCAGCAAGTAAAATGTAAAATTACATGGTGAAATGTACATACAACACAGTGAAGTACTGAAAGTTCAATGCAGGGCATCCATGAAATGCGTTTAGAAAATAATTTTAAAAACTAGTAAAAACGACTTTATTTTCTATGGACATTCTATTGTTTTTACAACTCATGTAAAACATTTCCTAAAGTCACAAACTTTCAGTTCCTTCACAATGTGAACGATTCCTAACTAGAAAAAGGGATGGCTTTGATAAAGCGATAACAAGAATTATCTAAAGCTTATCTCCGTTTACTTTAAGGTAGTGATGATAGTATTTTGCCTTTGAAACCTCTGTCACCATTACTAATACTTTACATTCTAATCTTTAATTTATAAGAAGGGATTATTACAGTTAGTCTGGGTCAGTGACTCAATCTCTTCAAAAGATACAACACCGAAATGGACCTTGAATTCCCCTGAATTCATTTCACTTTGCTGATTTACCTAGGTGTAATCAGGAATACAAATGTTTAGGTATCATGTGTCCACATCTGGGGGTACTTAGAATGTGCGAGTATGGCTCATGGGATTATACTTGCGTCTCTGTCTACAAAGTACTTTTGCTTTTTTCCCAAATTAATTTGCAGACTTAAAAAGGCACATAGGCAAACACAAAGAGTGCATGCATTGTATAATCCTATTCATACACGGTACAAAAATCGGCACAACAAATCAACGGTATTGGCAGTCAGAGTTACTATTCTTTTCGACATTTCTGTGTGGTTCCAGATGTCTCTTCAGCCTGTGAACTTTCATCAAACTATCTTCTTATGATATCTTCATTTTTCTACATGTATATTACATTAAAACTTTTTTTAAAGGCATATGCATATGTTTTGGTAAGCATTATGCTTTGGTTCCTCAGCTTGGGTCTTGGATCCTCTCCCAGCTACAAGTTGGAGGTGCTGCTTGGGGTCACATACCACCCAGATCCTGGAGTCTGGCCAATGGGTGGAGAAAGAAGGAAGCAGTATCCGTGAACAGTGATCACCATTGCTGTGTATCAAGGTGTGAACCTGGGCTCCTAGGCTCTGGGCTTGCACCCCAACTTAACCAGCATCTTCATCATCATCTAACAGGTGTGAATGGGAGGTCAGGGATCAGAATCACTCAGGCTGGGGGCATGGTGAGGGAGCAGGGGAGTGAAGCCATTAGGCCCAAGACACTTTGTGATCTAATGAGCTCTTATGAGCTCCTTCTTGACTTCGACAGCAAGGCAGTGGTAGTTTTCAGCTTAGACTCTGTAATTGTAAAGATAGTTCCCATTTTAGCTTTCCCAATTACTAGCTGTGAGCCTTTGGCCAAGTCTTATAATCTCATTAAACTTCGTTCTCCTCATCTGTCAAAAGCATATGATAAGATGTAGAATGTTCTTGGTACCTTATGTGGGGTATAGTAAGGAACCTATCAGCAGTCAGTGGCCTACTGGCAGCCCTGTGGGGTTCTCAAATTCAACAGGTCCAAGTTAGATTTTGTCTTCCTCTCCATTATCTACCCATTTGCGTGTAACGTGGGAATCATTCTTTTCTCTCCTGCCTTCTTCCCCTTCAGCCAATCAAATAATCTCCAAGTCCACTGATTAGCTTCTCAGAATATATTGGTTTCTTTCATCCTATTGCCAAAAGTCAAGCCATCAGTGTTTCTCACTTAAGCACTCAATAGATATGTTTTTTCCCCCTTCCCTTTCTGCAGGTCACTTGAAACATCATCCAGTGATTACATTCCCCATCTAAGTTTTCTATTCAAATAGAATAGTTGAGCAAGTATAACTTTTCTTGTATGAAAAGGGTTTACAAGACAAGTTTCTGTAAATAGGTATATTATCCTTTTCTCATTCCATGATGTGGGGGTTAGTTAACAGTTTTGTTTTTTGTGCTGAACTGATTTCTTTTTCCTCTGGGTCAGTGGAGGCCAGCTGAACACAGTTTACCCTGCATACCTTTCAGTTTAACACCTTCTAACTTGCTACACTATTCTATTTGCAAATGCACTTGCAGCCTTGGGGTGCATTATTGTATTCTTGCAGAGGATTTTCATCCTAATGAGTTGTTCTGTCGTTGAAAATAGCTCATAGAAGACCATGTTACTGTTTCCTCATGTTGTATTTGTCTTGATTTGGCTTATTATGCACATACAAACACACTCCCCAAACCAACTAATCAAAACCAACCAACCAACCAACCAACAACCCAAAAAACCAAAACAACAGAAATAGAAGCTTTCTAAAAATTTAAATTCCTGCAATGTGAAGGCAGAGATAGCAACAGGTACATTTGGGGGCTACTCTCCAACTTGTTTGGTGTCAGGAGTTTAGCTGTGTAATCCAGGGCAAATTATATAATTGCTCCGTGCCTCAATTTCCTCATCTGTGATATGATGGTGGTAATAGTACAATGAGATTAGTTAGTATATGTACAGACTTAGAACTCTAGTTGGTGTCTAGCCAAAGCTCATAGTGTTTTATTATCATCATTATTTTAAGTTTTATGTCTTGGTGGTATATACCTCCTTATAGAAGCCAAAGCAGGTTTGGCTCCCTGAGATAAGAAAGAGAAACACTTGAGAAAAATAAACATGGCTTCATTAATTTCTGATCACTAATGATTGGAATTAAAGACCTAACGTGTTAAGTAAGGCAGATCACTTGTTTGACTTTACATGGAGAATCATGCCTGATTTTGTTTGTTATTTGTTCTCTCATTGGGTATGTGTGTAACTTTAGTAGGAGGACAGCATAAAAACAGCAGTCACCTGGTGATTTAATAGCTTCAGTGTGCAGGTCAGTTAATAAGCATTGGCACATAACAACTAATAGTCACAGCTAGAGGTTTACAGCTGACTATAAATGAGAACTATTTGCCATCCTGGATGCAGAGCACATTTCCTCCTGACAATAATTTTGTTTCCAGCCATCATTTTGCAACTGCTTGTGTTGTCAAGTGTATTAGTTAGGGTTCTCTAGAGAAACAGAATCAACAGGGAACACTCACAAATATAAAATTTATAAAAGTGTCTCATGTGACCGCGGGAACGCAGAGTCCAAACTCCAGAGGGCAGGCTGGACGAACTCTACAGGAGAGGCTCGCCAGTTGAAGCAGGAAGAGCCTGTCTCTTCTGAATCCTCCTTAAAAGGCTTCCAGTGATTAGATTAAGCACCACTCATTGCAGAAGACACTCCCCTTTGGCTGATTACAAATGGAATCAGCTGTGGATGCAGCTGACATGATCATGATTTAATTCTATGGAAATATCCTCATTGCAACAGACAGGCCAGCACTTGCCCAACTAGACAAACAGGTACCACCACTTGGCCAAGTTGACACATGAACCTGACCATGACAACAAGGAAGCTGTAGTTTTACTTACAGACTCTTTTACGTGGAGGAAAACATGGGTTAAAATATTGATACTTAAATTTAAAACTGTTTTAAAACTTGTTTATAACTAATGATAATTTTGTACTAATTATGCAAGTACTGTGACTTTAGTTACATGTGTTCACTGTTCATTTTCCCTTTCTTCTCTGTTACTGTGAGGTGTCTTCTAGGTTTTTAGTGACATAAAGACTTTGAAAATAAGTGTTTCTGATCAGTATTTTCCAGCTGAAAGAAGCTAAAGTTATAGCACTTGGGAGACTGGTTTTCGTTTGTTCACGAATAAATTATGGTCACGTGGGAAGTACCATAAATCCATCAATCAATATTCAAAATATTTGTTAATAGAAAGACTGTTCCAGGAAGACAGAAGCAGTGTGTTGAGCAACAGCTAATATTTCCTTTTCTTCTTTTTGTCTCAGACATTAAATTGAAGTATGTCTAGAAATGATACTAGGAGAATTCCTTTATTTCATCAGAACTTGCCAAAGTTTTACAAACAGCCAGAATTGTACAAATCTCTTTCTGAGGTCCTAACCGTCCTATTTAATATTGTAATCTGCTGCCTGCCTTTCCAGCTCCCTCACCCTCTCTCTAACCCTCTTTGTGGTTTCTCATTTCCATGACTCATCTTATCTTCTTAAATACCATATAATTTACTTATTTATTATGTTTATTATTTATTATTTCATCCTCACTAGAGTTAAGCTTAACATAATAAACAGTCTTTGTCTTGTTCTCTGCTGAATCTCAAGTGCCTAGAATGGTGTCTAGCATTCAGTAAAATACTCAATTTGTTAGTTTAATGAATGGAAATTGTGCCTAAGTTTTCTCTTTGCATCATGTCAAGTCACTTTTATTGCATATTAAAAGGAGGTATATTATATGCTATATCATATTGGAAAACCACCTGGAATTATTTTCTTTATGATTTCCATGCCTTCTCTTAGTATACTTTGTACGAATACAATTTTGAGGAGGCAACAATAAAATTCTGCTTAAAACTATATTTTGAAAAAAAAAAAAAGAAAAGGGCGGGCCACGGTGGCTCAGCAGGTGGAGTTCTCGCCTGCCATGCCAGAGACCCAGGTTTGATTCCCGGTGCCTGCCCATGCAAAACAAAAACAGAAACAAACTATATTTGGTGGCTTTCCATTTTTTAAGGATCAAGAATTTATCTTTAGTATGGCTGCCAGGCTTAGTATCTCCTGACCCCTCTGTCTCTCCAGTTGCATCCGCGTACCCACCCTGCGGACTTTGGTGAGGGCACTCAAAAGCTGCGCTCTCCCTCTTGCCTCTGGGCCGTTGACACTTCCAGTTCTGCCTGCAGGTGTTCTTCTCACACCTCTGCACCTAGTCCCTCTGGTGCACCCAGCTCAGTCATTTTCCTCAGGGAAGTCTTTGCTGACCCCTTCAGACTAGATCAGCTTGCCCTTTTTTTCTCACTGCATTTGCCACTATTTGTTAACTACAGTTATAAGATTGGTGGCCCCTTTAGATAGTAATCTTGATGAGGGCAGAGAACATGTCTGCTTTTGTTCACCCTCCCACCTCTCCCTCCAGTGAAGGGCCTGGTGCCTGGTAGGTCCTCTAAAACGTTTATTGAGTGAAGGAATTACACGTGAGCACAAGCCTAAGTCAAGATGAAGCATTCCGTTATCTGTGGGCAGAGCTGCTGGGAGCATGCTGCTCCGGCCTCAGTATGAGTGCCTTCTCCTCCGGATGCTTCCTCCTGCCCCACTGCCGTCCTTACCCCCATCATATCCAGCTTACTGAGTGATTGCATTAGTCATCAATAATGCTGCTATCATTACCATTCAATAGAAAAAGGGAGAGCCCGAAAATAAGGAAATCAAGTCAGACATGTCAAATACAGTACCCTAATATTGAGATAAAAATCTATAATATGGCAATTATCTAGAAAGTTTAAGTAGATCTTTAAAGTGCTCCTTTCTGGAATTGTTGCCATTACATGGTGCCTGATTGTATAGAAAGCTAAAGTGGCACTTAGGGCTTTAACATATTCTGGCTTCAAGTACTTGTTGAGCACTCTATGGAGTGTAGTATTTTTTCATTTTGCAGTGACCCCATCATGTACAAGCATCATGAGTGTGTTGGGATACTGTTGAGCTGAGGGTGCATTTAATACTGGCCAGGATCTGAACCTCAGCAGGGCTTATTTTCCTCTGCTGTGTTGTTTGCAGAGACTTTCATGATTGACACTGCTGATGATCAAAACGAAGAGGAAGTGAGGTTGTTCTTAGTCAGGATATATTTTGGATAAATAAAGAACCACAGATTGAAACTCTGTGTTGGTTTACATATATATCTGACGTAAGCCCAATGTATGTTTGATTTTTATTTAAATGAACAGAGTAATAACTGTTCAGTTGTTTCAGTGCCTTTTCCATTCACTTAAAAAGAACCATTGAGTAAAACTTGAAAAGATCGTTAATTTGTGATGTGAGGATAAGAAAGAAATCTAAATTGTGAGATTGTCATCAGCCTGTAAAAACATTTTTGTATTTGCAAGTTTGGAGATTCAGGTGATCTCCAGAATATACCTTAAGGAGAGAGTCAGTATTACTTAATCACCCATTGCTTTTTCAGCTATAAAGGAAAACAAGTAAAGTTAATGTTGATTATCAGTCATAAAGTGAATTTAATTCACTGCAATATCAGTGTTTATAAACGTGTTAAGGGAACATTGAAAACAATAATAAAATTCCCACTGTGTATTCATATAAGAAGAAGCAGTAATCTATGTCTTCAGACTATTCTTAATCACCACAAGAATGGCTCAAGACAATACACCATATGTCTTAAGAGAGGCTGAAAGTGCTATAGAGTTCAGAGGAAGATGATTCTTAGCTAGAATCTGGGAAGGCTGCATTTAGCCAAGGTCTGAGTGGGCCCTAGCATTTTCCTAACAATCCATCCTTAGGAGTTCAAAGGCCTGCCAGCCTTCCTGAGGCTGTAATCCATGCTCCAGCCAATTGAATATGAACTATATGTTAAAGCCAGCAAACAAGCTAAAACCATTAGATTCCTTTTTCAGCTTGCCTTAAAATTCAGTTTGTATCCTATTTGCTCAGTTGATTTCTGTATTGTCAACAGTACGAAATAAAAAATGTACTCTAGTCGAATCGCTATGCCTAATCAATTAAAGTCTGCAAACAATTATTGGGCTTCCTACATGTTATATGCTGGAAAAATGGTAACTAGAAATTGTAGGCAGATGCTGGGCCATTGAATTGTTTTACCTTAGACAGTATTATATGTGCTAGCCAGGAAGTCTTGTTCTGTTTAGTTGAAACCAAACAATCAATAAATATTTGTCTTCTATTCCAAAAGGAGACTTACAGTGACACAAGGAAGAATATAACTGAGTAGTAATTATTAATATGCTAGCACTGCATTTGATTTCCTAATGTTTTGCTGGAGATTTTTGTGTCCATGTTCATAAAGGATACTGGTCTGTAGGATTTTGTTCTTGTAATGTTTGTCTGCTTTGGTTATCGGGGTCAATCTTGGGTGTGAGGGATGGAATTTCCCTCTACCTCTATTTTCTGTAGATTTGTGATTGTTTCTTTCTTAAATGGTTGATAACATCAGTGATGTCATCTGGGCATGCAGTCTTCTTTGTGACAGGGTTTTAAATTATGAATTCAATTTCTTTAATAAATATGGTAGATTCCAGTTCTTGTGTCAGTTTTAGTAATTTATATCTTTCAAGGAATAGTGCATTTCATTATTTATTTGCTATTTGTAGGATTTCTAGGAACAAATCTCTTTTTCGTTCCTGATAAGGGTGCTTTCTGTCTTCTTTCCTCCGTCCTTGGTCAGTCTAACTACAAATTTATCAATTTTGTTTGTCTTTTCCAGAACCAAGATTCTTAAAGATTGATTTTCTCTATTCATCTGTTTATTATTTCAACAATTTTTGTCCTTCATTATTTTCTTTACTTCTAATTTACTTTGGATGCATTCTAAGGTAGAAGCTTGAGCATTGATTTTTTTTCTTTTGTTTTTATTTATTTTTTATTTTTGATCATTGATTTTTTTTTTCCTTGGGCAGGCACCAGGAATCGAACCTGGGTCTCCTGCATGGCAGGCTGATCAATGATTTTTAACTTCTATTTTAGTCATTATTCATTTAATGCTATAAAATTCCCTCTAAGGATTCCTTTAGCTACACCCCCCCCAATTTTGATATGTTGCAATTTACTTATCATTTAGTTCAAAGTATTTTCTAATTTCCCTTGTGATTTCTTTTTTGTCTTTTGGGTTATTTAAAATTATGTTGTTTAATTTACAATATTTGGAGATTTTGGGAAGTATTTTAGTTTTATTAATTTCTAATTTCATTTCATTGTGGTCAGAGAACATATTTGTTGTGAGTTAAGTCCTTTAACATTTATTTAGACTACTTTTAAGGTCTGGTTTATGGTCTGTCTTGGTGACAATCCTTGTGCAGTTAAAAAGAATGAATGTTTATTCTGTTCCTTTGGATGGGAGTAATCCATAAATATCAATTAAGCTAAATTGGTTGATGCCGTTGTTCAAGTTATCTACCTTTCTTCCAGATTTTCTGTCTACTAGTTCTGTTACTGAGAGAAAAGTGCTGAAGTCTCCAACTACAATTGCGGTATTTTATGTTTCTCATTTCAGTCTGACTGTTTTTGCTTCATGTATTTTGAAGCCCATACACATCTATTTATTTCGGTTTGTTAGGTTTTCTTTATGAATTTAGCTCTCTGTCATTAAAGGAATATCCTTTTTTATCCTTGGTTGTATCCCTTATTCTGTAGTTGTGGTAGCCATAGCATTTGCTCCACAGACCTCCTTTCGAAACTGCAGTATAACTGCACCTGCAGCCTTCAGCTCATGCGCTTTTGGGATCTGCAGCGTTATGCCCACAGTGACTAAACTCTCCCTGGAAGCCGCCAGCCAGTGACTCAGCGCACCTGAGGTCCTGGAGCTGGGCCATTTCTGCTCAAAATGGACCTCTCACAGGACCTCTAAACCTCTGCTGGGGTTTCCCCATTGGCCTGCAGGAGGCTTTTTCAATCTGAGACTCTTCCTGCCCAAATCTCTTGCCTTCCCCCTCTCCCTGCTTAGGTGTCAGACCAGCATTTGTGCCTGAAGGTTTTTTCCCTGCTTAACCTTGCTCACTTTTACCTTTCTCTTTCTTGGGTTTGTCTAGCAACAAATCTCCAGAATCTCTGATTCAGATTTTACATTTGCTTCCTGCAGAACCCAAATGGATACAGAAGTCTTTTTTGTCTGAATTAATACGGCCATCCCAGCTTTCTTATGATTAGTGTTTACCTGGTTTGTCTTCACCTACCCTCTTATTTTTATTGTATCTGTGTTTTTTTCATTAAAATGTGTTTCTTGTGGGCAGCATATAGGATTGGATTTTGTCTACTCTCTTGATATATGCTTTGTTTATGTCATTTGCTCTTTTTTGTTTGTCCTCCTCCCTTTTCAATCCTGCTTTCATTCTTTTTTTGCATGGGCAGGCACAGGGAATCGAACCCTGACTCCTGCATGGCAGGCGAGAATTCTGCCACTGAACCACCATCGCACCGCCCTTCATTCCTTCTTTTTAATTATTTTTTTTAGTATTCTACTTTATCTCCACTCTTGTCTTATACATTTCTTTGTTTATTATTTTCAGTGGTTGCTCCAAAGTTTACAATATGCCACTTATCACATTCTACCTCCAAATAATATTATTTCATTTCATATATAAATATGTAAGAACCTTCTGAATTTGTCTTCATTTTCTTCTTCTGTTCTTTATGCTTTTGTTGTCATACATTTTATTTCTTATATAAGTCGTAAACTCCACGTTTTTATTTGTTTTAAACAGTCAATTTTATTTTAAAGAAATAAAAAAATAAGGATTAAAAAAATACCCATATATTTACCATTCCCACACTCTTTATTCTTTTCTACAGTTCCAATTTTCCATTTCTTGCAGTGCAGATCTTCTGGCCGTGAATTCTCCTGGCTATGGTTTGTTTGCAAAAAAATTTTATTTTATGTTTGTTTGCAAAAAAAAGTTTTTTATTTCATGTTCATTTTTGAAGGATATTTTCTCTGGATATAGAATTTTAGATTAATTTTTTTTTCTTTCAAGATATCATTCTAATACTTTCGCTTGCCTTTTTTTCCGATGAGAAGTCACAATCATTTTTATTATTTTTGCTTGGGATATTTTCTCTTGATTTCTGGTTTTCAGCAATTTCATCATGATATGCCTTGTATGGTTTCTTTGTGTTATCTTGCTTGAGATTCTCTTTGGTTTATAGTTTTGATTAAATTTGGAGAAACTTCTGCCATAATTTCTATAAATCATTTTTCTCCCTTTTCCATCTCCACTCCAGGATGCCAGTAACAGCTAAATTAGACCACGTGATATTGCCTCACAGGTCATGCATTTTTTTTCAGTCTTTTTAATTTGCTCTTTGTTTCAGATTGGGTAATTTGTATATTGTTTTGTCTCAAGGTTTGTCCTCAACGAAAGACCATATTTTTTCATATGTATTTAATGTGCAGTTAACCTCCTCTAATATATATATAGAGGATATATATATATATATATATATGGCTTAATATTCAGCAACATACTCAAGGGTCTCCTATGGGGAGTTCTTGAGCTTTTTGTCTGCATAGCTCCTTCCTCTGTGGTACTTTGCTTAGCATATTCCCTCTATTTAGCCTCCCTGATCTCTGTTCTGAGTCCAGTGAGACCCAGTATTCCAGAGTTTCCTCTAGCTATACTCTGGTCTGAAATGAGCCTCCAGGCAGAAAGCTGGGACAAGTGTCCATCCCACTCATTTGTTCCTCTTGTTTCAGAGATCTCATCTGTGCCTCCTGTTATCTGGTATTTGTAAGTAGTTGCTTCACATATTTTATCCAGTTTTCTAGTTGTTGATGATAGGCAGGGTCATTTAGTTTTTATGAATAATCTGGGCTTTGAGACCATCCCTAGGGCTGGGAAGCAAGCAGATTTTTGATAGGAAGAGAAGAGATTCCAAGGTTATACTGTGAAAACAGACACAGGGGCTATGGTGGGACATCCCAGAAGGGAGGGAGCAGGGCAAGTAGAAGATAAGGGTACCAGAGTACCAGGTCCTCTGTCCTGAATTGTCTTTACACGTTAGGGATAGAAGTCAGGAACTGCACATATATTTGCGCTTTTCCAAGAAAGCAGTTCCCTGGCTGGAAAACTCCACAGATCTTATTTTGTTTATAAACATGAATTTTCTTTCTCCTTTGAAGGTCCATGGCACATTAAGTAATTATTTTAATCTTTTTCTTCAGTATCAATGCTGGTTATTGTAGACTTCCAAAATCCAGGAACTGTGTTAAGGGATTTGCCTTCATAAATTCATTTACTTTTCACTGTAACCCTATGAGGCAGGTACTAGTATTTCTCTGTTTTACCCAGGAGGAAAACGAGGTTTAGAGAGATTAAGAAATTTGCCTAAAATCTGATAGCTTGAGGTGGCAAAGCCAGGATTTGAACCTGTATCTTTCTCTTCTCATGCTCTGCAAGACTTTTTTTTTTTAATTTTTATTGTAACATATATCACACAGAGGTTTCTCTCTTACCACTATCATGTGTACAATCTGTAGTCTTGATAATTAAGCTATGCTTCTTCCTTTCCTATGTACTACCTTTGTATTATAGTTATTTCTGTACCTGTCTTACCAGTTTATGAGCTGATTGAGCATGGGAACCTTCCGCCTTACGCATCTTGTGTCTTTATGTAAGGTAGGATGGATAAAATCATCTTCTTTATTATTTATTTTTAGAAAAAAAGTAGCCCTAAACTTAAGAATTAACTTACTATCAAAATCATGCCTTATCAAGGAGATTAATTTTTCAATGTAACTTTGTTTTGCTTCTTTTATTCCTGACAAATCATAGCTACTGGAGTCAGCTGGCAGGAAGTCAGCTCTTCTTCTATAAAACAACAGATGGCAGAAAAGAAAAACACATTATTATTCTGTTTTGAAGCATACATACCTAGTAATTCAGACTTTGGGATAATGTGGTCTGTGGTATTTGCTCCTTTTAGTCATGCCTGTAAATCCTATGAACTATCTCCATCTTTTTATGTTTTCTGTAGCATTAAGATAGATAAATGTTTATTAAAAGAAGATATAAGTGTAAGGTTTAGGAGGCGAAAGAGAGAAGAGGCAGACCAAAAAACCTTAGAGTGAGCGAGTTTATTCCCGCGCTCCCGAGCAGAGCTCACAGAACCCTTAGGGAGCTGTGAGCTCGCCTCTAGGTCCTGGTGCGGGCGGTTTTTAAGCAAGGGGGTTAGGTGGCATCTAGAAGGGGTGGCACGTTTTACACAGCTCGAGTCATAGTGACCTTCCCTGTTCCCCCAACCTAACAATAAGCGTTCAAATAATGACAGAAATAGCACAATACCTTGTAATCAGTAACTTGAAGTTAACTTTTTTTTTTGCTAACCAAATACGTGGTGATACCTTGATTAAGTCTGTCAATAACCAGGGCAGTAAAGCTCTTATTGAAATATCTGGCTGTGTATCAGCATCCCCTGGAGAGAGGATTTAAGAGTTTTGAGGACTTGGAAGAATTCTCCTTACAGTGAATGAGGGGAAAACTTGACTATATCCAGGGTCAGATTTACATGTTAAGGGAGGCCTTTGAAACCACAACCCTTCTGCTGGAATCACCAGGTCTGTGTGGCTGCAGATTGTTAGGCCATGGAAGAGGCAGGGGGAGGGATGCTGGGAGGGAAATCACAGAATCTGAGAGTTTGAGTTCAAAACAACATGAAAAGCTGCACAACAGCAACAGTGAAGCTTAAATTAAACCCTGGACTATAGTTGGCTAGTACAGTTGTAAAAATGTGTTTCATCAGTTGTAACAAATGTAGGGTGATATATGGGAATTCTGTATTATTATGTATGATTGATCTGTCTACCCACAGCTTCTCTAATAAAAAAGTAAAGAAAAACATGAAGAGAATAGATAATAGTTAAAAGTACTAAGTTCTGTTTTTTATCTGACCGCCACTTTCTGTTCAGAGATATTTCTCATAAACCAAAAGCTATAGAACTTTCAGGTTAATAATTGTGAAAGTCTTCTCCATATTTTGGAACTAAAATGACTTCTTTCAGGGCGAGCAACCTTAAATCTCTGTTTTCCAGTATTAGTGTTTTTTAAAAGATCTGTCATAGCATAGCTCTTCTTCCAAAAAATGGTAGCAGAGAGATGGCGGAGCAGAAAAGAAGGGAGAAGTGGAGGTTACTATTTCTCAAGCTAAGGAAAAGAGCTCATTGGAAGAAAAAAAGAATTTTTTACATGGGCAGGCACTGTGAACGAACCCGGGTCCCCAGCAGCATGGCAAGTGAGAGCTCTGCCTGCTGAGCTGCTGTGGCCCTCACATGCTCTTTTAAGATGCAGGATCTTTCTTCTCTTATTAATTTTATAAAATGGACAAACGCCCGCTAAAGTTACTTTCCTCCCTACACATAACAGATTAATGACCGACCATCAGTCAATTGGGTTTTAGCCTCTAGTGACCTGAATTGTATTCAGGCAATAATATTGTTGGGGACAATTAAGGTAACATATATAGATTCCACCATCTGCGATGCCTAAAACATGCAACATGGCTGCCAGGGCTAATACAAAAATAGCCTAAACTACAATCAACCTTCTTTACGGAAATACTAGCGGTTTGCGCCAAAAGTACAAAACCGCGCCAAAAGTACTAACCTTACAAACTGCCTTTTACCCTAGCAACAGCAGCAACCAATCCCAGTAATCTGCCCTCCAGCCTAGCGACAGCAGTGACCAATCCTAGATCGCCACCCGTCCCTACTAGCCACTCCTTCTTCCAAAAGC